>JAPMNZ010877320.1:0-10176 GCA_029875035.1 Pomatoschistus microps
TATATATATATATATATATATATATATATATAATATATAATTTTATATTCTTTTAACTGGAATTGAGAGCCCATTGTACCATGTTTTTGCACAGATATTAATCTTAATCTGCCAATAAAATAGTCAACCTTATATCGTCCTATATAACTATAACTGCAGGTAACTTGATAAAAACCTCAACATTCTAGAGCCTTGAGATTTTTCTGTGTCCTCCTTTTTTACAATTCTGTAATGTGCATTGCAATACTGACATTTATATAGATTAAAAGAAAGATGATCTTAATTGTCATTCAGAGACCCGTATGTGTAACAATTAAATATTTGTTGATTGTACACTAATTAATACAAAGACCAGCATCAAGAGCAGATTAATCTTACAGTCAGGGACCGACAATACAAAGAATGACATGGACAGGACCAGACCATAGTTTCAAAAATGTAATAGAATGTGAAAAATAGGGTAGCCGATTTTTAAAAAAAACAAATGTGCTTAAAAAAACCATCTGAAAAGTTGTTTACAAAAAATGAAGCACAAGCAAATACATCAAATATCGATGTCAAAACAGAATTTGTTCAGTATCATGACTTTTGTTTTATATTTGTGCTGCTCCCCTAATAAATGATGCCCCAATTAAACAATAACGCAAGATAATAAGATAAAAACTAATGATGATGATGATGCAAACTTGCTTCGTAAATATGTGTGGCTATAATTAGACACTGTACACCCACAGATAATAATACATTAGTAAATATCTGGTCGTCACTCTAGTAAACCGACAAGCGGCGAAAATCTGTTCTAGATATGTTTTAAAGGTGAACTCTTTGCTTCCTGTTTGTGCTTGTTTTGTCAGGTAAAGTGTATGTGTCCCATATCGTGGACTACCTGCGCCACACGACAAGCCGCTCCTCAGAGGACAGCGGGTTGGAGGACTTGTGCAACATGCTGGACCCCGAGCACAAAGACGTGTCCATCGACCTGGACACCTACCACGCCGTGATGAGGGAGTGGATCGACGACTGCCGCAACAACGGGTAAAGGCAACACTCTCATCCATTTTTACATGGAGGCAAACGGCCGGCAGATGCCCAATGAGACATGGTTATACTGCAATACAATATGTCAGCTTTATTACTGTGTAGCTTTATTACTGTATTCCAACACACTTTACATTATCAGCGCCAACAAGCACTGATCCTTTATGTATTGTATTTTTCAACTGTGAATGAATTACTGAGTGCTTGATTAGGGCTATAAGACTTGCCCTTAATATGTGTTTACAAATAAAGGGTCTAAATCATATTGGATCTTTCCTCAACAATAGTTTAAAGTGGACTTATTAAGAATACAATGAACGTTGTGGAGATTGTGAGATATGTTCATTATATTTCTGTGAGTTGCCAGCTAAAATTGGACCAGCTAAATGTCCCCCTTTTTTTCTATAAGAAAATTCACCACACATGTGTTGAAATGAAAGCGTATACAAAATAAGTAGTCATATGTAACAAACTGTTTCGAGGTAAACTCCAGCTGGTGGATTCCAGCAGTAGACTTGCGGCAGTAATGCTTCCAGCAGTATTGCTTAGAAGCTACATGTGTCAAAGGCAAGAAGAATCTGGAAACAAAAGTTGGCTTGTTATTGTTACGAGTTTATTAGATCACAAAGGGCATATTACATACAGTCCCAGTTGAGATATTGCCATTTTATATTTTGTGCAGGGAAGAGACGGGCAAAGAGGTCACACAAGACTCTGTTAAAATGAGAGACGGCATATCAGGTAATTTCTCTTGTGTTATTACAGTTTGTTTGGTTTTTTTATCACAACTTTCTAACCTTCAATTTTCACCTAAGCGAGAAGATCCATGCTGCTCAATATGACGTCTGGAAGCCTGGAGGCTTTTGGAGGGGAGGCTTCCAGGGTTGATTTGTAAGTAACATTCTGCTGTAACAGGAGTATTCAACTTATAGAACTGTATTTTTTGAGGGGTCATATTTTCACACCAATCCCCTTTTGGTGTCGCATACATGTATTGATGGGCTCAGAACATCCATTTTAGTACCACAGCTAACCCATACACTGCTACTAGAAGCAGACCAGGATGAATCCTAAAGGAAAATAAAAAACAGATTTGGAAGATGGTCTGTGCAAAATGTGTTTTGCCCTCATCCACTCTTGGCTCATATGCTACAATAATAAAATTGTATCCTATTGTTTTTATATCTACTCTTTCTCAGTGAGACGTCAGAGCTGGTGTACTGTGTTACCGATCTCCAACTGAATAACCACAAATTGCGAGAGGAGGTGAAAAAGCTGAAGCAGGGGGTGGAGATCATGGAGGAAACTAACCAAAAATTGGTTGAAGAAAATGAAGAACTGAGAAATCAGACAAAGATGTAAGCATTTATTTTTGTGTTAACGTAAAATTGCCATTAAATAAGTATTTCATTAGTCCTGCTTTGATCTGTAGGAACCAGCAGCTGGCTCAGAAGGAGAAGATGTTGAAAGATGAGGTGGAGGAGATGAAGGCTACACTCTGTAACACAGAGGAAGGCCGAGCTCGGGCCTCTGCTCACGGCAAGAACATGGTTGGTCCACACACAAACCTAGACTCTGTAAACCATGGGTGCACAATGCGTCCATCGCAAGGCAGGGTGGGCCCACATCAACAGTGAAGCAGATCAAATCCCGTCTTCAACACATTTTGACAGATTCATAATCTAGTAATGACCATAATGTTTAATTATTCACATCTGCATCATTAATCAGACCAAATTAACCCATTCCCACAAACTGTAAATCCAATGTAGATCTCAGGTCAGTAGTTTCTTTAAAAGCACATCTCGGTTTGACAAAGTGGGCACCCCTGCTGTAAACAATATGCATAATAAGCCAACCCAAAATGTTAAAGACCATCTAATTATGAGCTGCAACATAGGTTTATCCTTTTGTAAATAACTGTCAGTTATGGACATTAGATAGAATAGATATTTGTCCCCGTTACATTTACATTTCTGCAAACTGCACGGTTAAGATCATAACAGTAAGGGAATTATACTTTCTTCATATTCTACCAGGTTCTAGGTTGTGTTTTCTGTTCTAGGAAAAGGAGAACCAGAGCCTTATTGCAAAAATTGCTGCACTGCAGGAAGAGGTACAACTTGAATCACTTAAGATAACATCCTTTTTAAGGTTCATCTTTTGCATTTGTGGAAGGTGTTTTGACATGACATGATTACTTGTAGTCTTTTCTGGTTCATAATTCTCAACAAAATGTGAACCAAAGGGAAAATATAGGATTCGGTTGCTCTCTTGTTCTAGAATTCCATTTCAGTTGAAGGGCAGGTGTCAAATAACTCCTTGTCCTTGTTTGATAGTGATTTAGATTCACAAACCTGCCATATCATTCTAATGTGTGAAAGTCCTTTATACAGGCAAACATCATGCTTATCACCTCTTATCACCTTTAATACGAAAATAATTGGACCATAGTTGATCTATACTGAGGAAGATAAGATACTTCTTCCTGTGGATATCATAGTCACAGGAAAGATTTTGAACTGCCCTACAACAGAAGTAGATACTTTATTGATTTAGGTCTAGGTATAGACTTTTTTTTATGTTTGCTTTAAAGTGAGGTGTAACATGCCACGGTAGCCCATACTATCATTGCAGCGAAGTAATCACAAACACATGAAGTTATCTAACTCTGACTTTCACACAAAGTTTCTATATTCGCCAATTTTAGGCAGATTTTTTTTATACATATGTTAATCAAATTTTGCTTATATTAACATTTCTAACAGACAATATCTCAGACATGAAATACTGGAGTAAAGCATCTCAAGATGGTGTTTAAGGAACAAAGCTAATGAAAAATGCATGCACATGTACTGCTAAACTGAATGTACAACTCTCTCATCAGAACTTTAAGGTCACTATGGAAACGGACAGCCTTCAGAGGCGGATCTCTGGTCTTTGTGACATTAACGCTGACCTTCAGGTGCCTACTCTGCCTCAAACGTGCTTTGTTCGGTCTCTTCTGCCCACAAATCTGAATGTTCTTACAGTATCTCGTCTTATGTTATGTCTGCTTTCTTAGGTGCAGATTCATTCCTTTGATGGAGTCTTGAGTGAAAAGGATGCAGAGTTACAGGAGGTCAGGGGCAGTTATTGTGAATGTTTTTTCTGCATCTGCCAGCGTCAGTTCTTCTGGGTTTATATTTTATCCTTATGCGCATTGCAGCTTCATATTTTTTATGTTGTGTTAGAATGTCCTTATATTTTTCATTCAAATACAAAATACAGTAAAAACATCTGGCAAAAAAAAAACATTTTACCCTTGAGACTTAATGTTTTTTAACTTTCAATCAAATATACTTTAAAAGATTTGCATACTGTACTTATTGCTAAAATAAGAATATATACATTTATTTTTCAGAGAATGAGACAGATTAAGGACTTGAAGGCTACAATAGAAGAGTACTCATCCATTACAGAGGTAAGTTTTTAGCTTTAGGAAACAACAGGGGTGCTGGAATTGTTACATCAGGAGTGTCAGAGTGATGAGGTAATCGCGTGGGAAGCCAGTCACCTGTTGAGTTCTGTGAGGTAACACTTTGACTTCTGCAGACTTAAAAGGCTTCTGTTTACTTGGCACAGAGTATGGGTTATTGTTATAATAATGCATTTGCACTGTTTTGCACGTATATACCATAAACTGTGTGAATATTGTTTACTTGAATTTCACTCTTTTGTGTTGTTTCAGCTTTTAAGAGCAGACAAGAGTAAACTGGAGACTCAAATGCAGATGGTGCATCCAGATTTGGTTGGGTATGTCAAAGGATTTTCTTCATTTTAACTTGCAAGATATTTGTCCTATCAACGTGTCTAACGTCTTTTTTTTTTTTTATCCTTAGGGGCCTTTCCTTGTCAGTCGCCTACAGGTTAAATCAGAGCTTGGCTGGATCATTGCAGTCTGAGTTGGCTTTAGCCCAGTCACCCCTGGAGGTCTGTTCTCTGGGTGTCCACTCATATTCACTCTGGGGCTTTACAGTTTCCTTATGTTGTCTGTTGTTGTGATGCAGCCTTTTGCAGGCGCTGACCCTCACCTCACAGTGCTTGACGAGACTCTTGACAAAGAGGTGCTGTTGATGATGCAAGGGCCCAGTCCAGAGCACATGTCCCAGGAGTTTAAGAGAATCCTCGAAAAACTGGTCTGTTGCCTCGTGCCATTGATGTCATTTTAGTATTTTGTTATTTTTTCTTCTATTCATCACTTATTTTTTAGAAACGTAATGTAAGAGAAGAAGGATGTTCCATCATGTGTTCGGTCCAGGGGTTGCTGGATAACCACAAAAAACTGGGAGTCAGCACAGATGAGTCTTTACAGGTAAAAAAACATATTCAGTGAATTTAAAAAGGTTTAATTTCCGAACCCTTTTGAATGCTAGGCACAAGGTGGAGTCCTGAAACTGTATGAGGTAGAGGTAAACTAAAATCAATAACAGAAATAAAGAAAAATATGTAAGAAAAAATATAGGGATTTTTTTGTTGTGGCATCGAGGAAGGTACTGGATACAGGAGCGTATTCAGGGTTTTAATATTCATTCTATTCTCTTTTGATTTCCTTTATGTTATTGATGGATAAAACAAATTGGCGCTCATGCAAGATAAGGAGGACTAAAAGCAGAACTGGAATAAAACCCTTCAGACCTTTTGTAGTAGATTGTTTTAAAACGTTTTGCAAATATAAAGATATGCCCTTGAAAAATACAAGTGGAAATTCTGCCTCCCTCTTTATGTAACGCTTGTTTCTTAGCACCTGTTGCCTTCTCTCCCTCCGCATAGCTCTGCTAAAGCGCTGCCTATCTGCGTTTTCTCTGTATTTTCCCACCCACATTTTCATTTTTCTGTGGAGATCTCTCACTTGCATAACTCCACCAGGCCCCATCCACCCAGTCTGTAGCCAGTGTGTTCTACTCTCCTCCTCCTTCGGCACTTTGATTCTCTCTCTCTCTCTGTGCTTCCCCTCCCGCCTCATTGTGGCTTCTGTGTGCATTCATTACACACGTTCAGCTCTAAACACGGCAAATGAGGCAGCAGTAGCATTTTTAGTCTGAAATTCTTACCTTTTTCACCTCTATTTTGGTATTTAATGAACATAATTCTGACTTTATCTTTGAGACTCTTCTAGATTGTGAGGGCCTCATAGACATTTTTATCTTTCTGATTTTTTGGCAGGCTTTCCGGTCTGAGCTGGACACCAGGAGGGCCGACTGGGCCCACAGCCTGGACCAGCTGGCCCAGTACACAGAATCGCTGGAGAAGGAGCTCATCAAAATGGCCAGTAACATGAGGAGGTCCCGCACTGAGATACTTCACCTCTCCGTCAGGTGAGGGTGAGATGTTGGTTCGCGCGTGTTGGTGCCTTTTATGCAGCTGAAGTGAAGGAGGTGCATGCTTTTTGCAGTTTTTGAGGCAGTACAGATGCATGTCTGTCATTGGGTGGATGAAAAGTAGGCGGAGTCAGTAGTTCAGGCCACACCCATTTATTTTTGTATAGCCCTAAACCACAACAGTAGTCTCAAAGATCTTTAGAATTGCATCTGATGTTGGTGGGTCAACAACTTTGTAAACTCCTAGGAGCCAGTGGTCCCACACTCCGTACGGAGGCGGGATGACCAGTGTTTCCTAACTGTCGCAGATCATGGAGTTGAGATTAAGATTGGATGCATTTGATACAGAAAAAACAAATGTTGATCTTGTAATGAATGCACAATGGAGGGCCTACAATTCCTGATGGATGGAACAAAAGCATTTCTATGTAAGTAACTTTTGTAACACAAAACTGATGTCACAAGCGCTCAACTAATAAAATTATAAATTGCCCCATGTTTTTAAATGCATATTTTAGCATAGCTGATGCATTACTTTAAATTTGTTCTTGGAAGTTAAATTGAACATTGTGCCCCTATATAAAAATGTTTTTAACGCACAACATATTGTGAAGTGCTCTGTTTATGATTAGTTTATGGGAAAGCCTTTGAGAGGCTTTGTCTCACTATTGAGTGGATACGTCTTGGTTTCAGCCTGACATTATCTACAACTTCAGGGCAACAATAATTTTCTTTAGCAAAATGTAAATTTGGCCTGTATGTCTGTGTAAATCCCATTTGTTGTGGTTTATAATGTTGGACTCTATTTAAATTGTTCTTTGCTCTAAAAACAATTGATTCTGTCACTAGAAAATATTCTTATAAAATTTGTTTACAAAATGTTACTTATGCAATATTCTTTCTTTTGGCACCAACAAAATGTATTTATGAAATAAACAAAGTTTACCAGCTTTGGTAAAAAAAATTATCTTGAGGAATCCTGAGGTTTCTTATAAATCTGAAAACTGTCTTAGAATGTATACAGTACAGTGTCTCACTGTGCTGTGAGACACAAGTTTTACCAAAGTTGGTCACTTTTCATTCAATGTGCCTCAAGTCCTTTTCTAACCTCCTAACCTTTGGAGATCCCGCCTCGCAGTGTGGGCTTTTGGCCAATCCTGGATTAAGTTTGAAGGTTTTCCCTGGTTTGGTGCTGCCCTTGCCTTGTTGGCATTGTATATAAATCACTAGTGCTCTCACTGGACTGTTACAACAGAATGAGTTGAACTAAGGCGAGGTCCCAATAAACTTAGTAAAAAAGAAAAAGAAAACTAAATTGGAGAGCTGGGGTTGACGGTGCAGTTTATGTTTGGAATGGTTTGGAATTAAAAACTATAGTTTTGAATAGCCAGTGTAAAAAGTTGCTGTTGGTCATTCTGGGAGCCAGAATGGGACACTGCATGGGCCTGCGGATTGGGTACAGTATGTTCAGTGTACTTTTCCTTCTGTGTCCTTTCACCTTTTGTAAATGGTTAAAAATACCTTGCATCCCTTTTAGGCAACGCGACTGGAGTGAGTTATTGAATATTTCTGTTGTCTTTTGTGCAGAGTGCAGGAGCAGGAGAATCAGAAGAGGCAGCTGAGTGAGGAGTTGGAGCAGCTGCGGACGCCCCAGGACGAGGCTGCGCATCAGACCCCCGAGGAGGAGGTAAGTCAACTCGGAGCATGTGAGAATCATCATTTTGGATACTATCTGCACATTTGACAGGTTTCAGAGTTCAGACACTTTTATTTAGGTATTTGTTTATGTAGTGTGTGTGCAGTGAACAAATCGGCCAAATGTAAATTTGATCAGTGGTGAGAACACAACGGAACTCTACTTGCCACACAAAAGGTGGACAAGCATGTGCGTCATACCAATAATATATGTTTATTATTATGGCTGGAGATGCACAAACCTGTAGAATCACATTTCAAATTGACAAACATGAATGCCACTAAAGGCAACCAAAATGTGTTGGACTCGAATAATGACAAAGAACGACTTCTTAAACTAGTGACTACTGATTGTTTTTTGTTTGAACTTTTTCTATATCAAATATTAGAAGTAACTATCACATCCTTTTTGTACATTGCGGTATTCAACTGCTCAATATACTTGATGTTGACTGTACTTTTTATTATTTGTATTGTTTAGCACTGGGACAATCTCCATGTTAATCTTTTGCTTTAATAGTGTTAAAATAAATTGATGCATTGGCTCTCAAGGGAAAGGCAAATTACCGTAAGGGCAATATACCGATGAGCAAAAATAAGCTGTCTTTGCTTTGTTTGCCTTTACATTACTGCAGCCTTTCCCACTGAAATGTTTTTGAGGTTTTTAAAATGTGAAATTGTTGCATAGTGAGGGGCATGAGTGCAAGAGGCAGATGGAGCAGTGAGTTGGCGGCTCGAGTGGTTACTTCACACACACAGACTCACGTACACACAGCACCTCCTGCCCACACAGTTCTGCAGTTCATCGGCAGTTCATGCACTCACAGGAGGAGGGTTTTATTCTTTTTGGGGACATTACACCGACTACGTTGTCATTGCCAATCGCATTGACAAAAGAATGGTCCAATTTTTTATCCACACAAATTATAAATTGTGTGAGGGTGTATAGTTCTTTTTAGGTGTGAGTTAAACATGATGAAGAAGCATGTGCTACAGTTTATTTATCCTATTTTATGAAAGTTCTTGCTAATGCAAAACATCTTGTCCCTAAATTGTGTAGGTGGAGAAGATTGGCACAGAACAGCCAAGAATATCAGTGTTTTTTTAAAGTAATGCACTTGAAATAATGCAAAATCCAGTTCAAGTCTATTCAAATCCCCAATTCCACTCATTAACAGTTGTTGTAAAGATATTTCTCTGAACATTGTTTTTTTGTCTTCATTGAACATAAATGTGTGTTGGGTTTTGCATTTATTTTTTTCCACAGCCCGAACAGGACTTCGACTGGGATGAGGAGTTTTCTATTCAAGATTACATGAAGAATGAAGGGATGACCAACAACTATTGCAGCGTGGAACTAGGCTCTGCAGATGCACCCAGTGCAGACACAAGAGGACAGAGGACCGAGGAAGGAGACCATAACGGAGACCAGGGCGTAGACCAGGAAGGAGCCAAGTGTACGGCAGTGCATGCATCTGGAGAGACTGAGAAATCCACCCTTTACATCAACGTGTATATGGAAACTCAGAGCAGACATGAGACTGTGGAGACCAATCATGGTAAGAAACTCAATCAATTGTTACTAAAACGGGACAAAAACCAGATATTTTCTGCACTGATCCTGCTCAGGGCTCGTGCCACCAAATATGGGAAAAAGTGATCCAAAACAGATGATGCTTGAAAGGCACTTGTCCTGTCTTAGCCGTACATCTTTTCATAGATCAATGGACTATAAAACATTACTTGAGTATTTTTTCTTGGTGAAAATGATCTACGAGAACAGATATCATGATCGTGTGTTCTCAAGGCATGTTCTCAGGTTAACGCTGAAGTAGGGCACATAGAAAGGCACTCAAAATGTTAGCTGGTGAGTGAGTGGTTAGCACTAGCGTTTCTCAGCAAGAAGGTCCTGACTTTGATTCCACCTTCATACAGAGCCTTTCTGAGTAGAGTTTGCATGTTTTCCAGTATCCCCTATCACTAAAATAACTCTTAACTAATATACTTGGTGGAAAACTTTGTAATGCATCTCTAAAAATATGGTTTAAGGTTTACCATTCTGAATCCAGTAAAGGTTAATTAT
>JAPMNZ010877402.1:0-12604 GCA_029875035.1 Pomatoschistus microps
GGAAAAAAATATAGAATATTATATACAAAAGTGGCAATTTAAAGTGGCAGTAAGTGTCAATAGTAGTGTCCATAGTAGTGCAGGTATTTACATTGAACAGTTTTAAAAATTGGAGGGTTTGAAGGATAGTGTTAGGCCTCACTTTAATTTACCGTACAACAAATTCTTGTTGATCTAAAATGGACCTATAATCTTGCCTTTTATGTTTTTCATTATTATTCATTATTATTACAGTATAATGAGTAATATTTTTGGACTTTTTTTGTAGGAATTTGTCAGCTATTCAAGACCGGGAGATTTGCTGCTATTCAATTTCCTGCAAAGAAAAAGACAACATAGGTAAGTTGAATATACTGACTCACTTTTTCTTAAAGTCTACTCATTTATCACAATGCATGTATTTTATCTTTCCCAAATAGATATTACTCTTCAGTGGCTCATCCAGCACTCAAAATCCAGAAGGAGCTGAAAACTCTTTTCCTCCCCCATTTTGTTTTTCTCTGTCAAGCCACATTTATCACTCACTGCAATTATGTACAGTCATGTTTCCAAAACCATGTGCTGCATTGTTATTTTTGCCATTTACATTTTCTATTACAGCTTAATTATTATTTTTTTTCAACATGGCCCTAGAGTGCATTACTGAAGGTAAAACAGTGTTTTGTGAGTGGCATTGTAACATACTGTAAAATTATGAATGATACTGAAGGGCTAACCAGAGGTTGGGGGCGTCCAAGGGGCACAAGACACTTCGATTGGGGAGGGGGTTAGATGATATAATTCAATTACTCAATTAGTGAAATAAACAAAACTACACTAGATTTAGCATGTTTTCACATGTCATACTATTACTATCACTGCTACGAATTAAATTCAGCAGTGGTTAGGGTTTCACAAATGGTGAGATATGAAAATGTGTTTATAAACTATTTTTAATCAAACCCTCTGTGAATACATGCTTAAGTGGCATCACTTGAGCGTTGTTTTGGTCAAATGTATAAGAAAATCCTGTATTCACTGACCTTTTGTGGTCTAAACAACTAATTGATTAATACAAAGAATAATCGCCCAATAATCGATTTATCAATAGTTCATTACCACCCCAGCTGCAAGTTGATTTCACATTTTATTTTTGGGAAAGATGAGAAGATTACTAACCTCTGGTTTAGTCCTTTCCTAGTTAATTTAACGTGATTGTTTGTGACACTAAAAGGTACTGAAAATCATGAATCTAGAAGGCCTGTCTTTCACTTTCTGCAAACAGCTAATGCCAACAAATGTCATATAAATTATGTAGAAATGTTATTTCCCTTTGACTTAAACGCGGTTGTTGTAATTTTAGATGACTGCAAAAGGTCAGTTTATGCAGATTGTACAAAAATACAGCTAGTATGATTTTTACTGATGTGTGTGAATATACTGTATGAAACTATTTAAAAGTCTGAATGTACTAGTGCTACAAGTAGGCTGTATTGCATTGGACAGTTGGTTCATGTAAAGATGTCTTTTGTGCTGCCTCTGAGCTTGAAGAGTGGCAGAATATGAAGTGCCTTGTGCGATGTATCTCACCTCTTGAAGCAAAGGGGCCTTCCGTCTGGGCTATGTCTTTCACCAACTCAATATATACGAGAATTAAAGGCAAATGTTTTAATTTACTCATTGCTGTATTGTGCTTTGTTCAACCGTCAGTGGTTTCACCCTTTTTTGAATACTGAGAGTAATATCTTATGTTTTATGATGCAACACAGGCATTCAAATAAGATATATAACTAATGGATCCAGTAATCCTAAAGTGTTTTCCACTGATTTGTAGTTGTATAGTACTTAGGATTTGACTACAAATTGTATCTCAGCTTGGATTTAGTTTAAACATTTCAAGTTTTGTGTACCAGGCTTTTGGATGCATAGTGTGATGTCACAAAGTAAAGATTTCTGCACTTAAGGTAAATCTCAACGATGCTTATCATTTTAATTTAGAACCAGCAACATATCACCAAACGATCAAATACACTGTGTTATAATTATCAGTAACCAATGACACGTTCTATGTGTTTCTATTTATCTACAGACACTGAAAGTTGATATTGTAGACTGACGTATGACGTTTTTCAGTGGAGCGTCTTTGTGGCTGCTGCAGATTGGTGGACGAGTTCAATGGATTTGTAAGACACGTCAGGTAAAAAATGACAATGAAGTGATTGACAGCTCATTATCCAATGGCTGGCCACGTTTTAGCGCCGCTCTACTACTCTGGTCCAATCAGCTTTCAGTTTAGAGTGGGGCTCATTTGTTGACAGGAAGAGAGTCAAGAGGAGCCGCTTTTACCCGAACAGTGAACCAAGTCTCATCTAATTATTCATCTAAGAGATTATTTCACCCTCAAAGGCTCACTTTGCGTGCGGAGGAATGCGCGTCCAGATCGTCCCGAGGCAAAGATGCAATGGAGGTCGTTAGTTGTGGGGCTCGTGGTTTTGAGACTGTCTCTCAGCTGTTTGCTGTGGCTAGTGTTTGGACTGGGACCAAGTGTCAGCTTTGGATTTAACTTCCATCTAGGTTTCAATTTGCACAAACTTGACTTATGCCGTGAAGAAAAGGGCGTCGAGGCCAAAGGTAAGACTTGGTCCCAACAAATACAAGGGAAGAGATATGAAGAGACTGAGCCTACCTGCGCTCACTCAGGGCATAAACCCGCCCAGCCGCGATCCTATCTGGGGCTGTTCCAGGGGAACCAGGACGAGTATGTCCGCAGATACAGTTCCTTCCCTGACTCCCTCAAGGCAAAGATGAAGGACATGGCCAGGGACATGTTCTATTTTGGATATGACAATTACATGAAATATGCTTTTCCCAAGGATGAGCTGAATCCCATAGACTGTGAAGGCAGGGGACCAGACGTGCTGAACCCGTGAGTCACTGTCCTGGGACATCTGGGCTTTTCTAACTGTGTCTATTTGCATAGACTCAGTCAAATGTGCTCCGTGCACACACCTGCACAGCCCCTGTTTTACATGTAATGGTCTGTTTCTGCTGCCAGCTCTGTACCACGTGACCACACCCATATCTAACTTGCATCAAAGCAGCTACTACAATACTCACGATACACAATTCAACCTTTCCCTATCAAGTGTCCTGTTAAAATCTGATAACTATGTGCTGTGCTGTGTTCCAGGTCAAATATCAACATCAATGATGTTTTGGGGAATTATTCACTGACACTGATAGACACCCTTGACACTCTTTTGGTAAGAGAATTCATGAGGCCACTATTCTATAGTCTATTTATGATAGTCAATAGCAAAATATTTAAATAACAAAGTCACATTTTTATACTGGTTACATATAAATTGCATATGTCCCCAGGTTCTTGGTAATGTAACAGAGTTTCATAAAGCTGTGAAGCTGGTGATAGACACTGTGTCATTTGACAAGGACTCAACTGTTCAAGTATTTGAAGCAAACATCAGGTACAAATAATAACATGATCCCGGACAAATCCAGAGTAAATGACATACTTGGATTGATGAATATTTTATTTTCTTCAAGGATTTTAGGAAGTCTCATCTCAGCACACATCCTTCTGACCGACCCAAAGCACCCATTTGGAGAAGTGACCTTTGAGAACTATGACAATGAACTGCTGCATTTGGCTCATGACCTGGCTGTTCGTCTGCTGCCAGCCTTTGAGAACACCAACACCGGAATTCCTTATCCCAGGGTGATTAGAAATGGCACATTAACATGCGGTTCAATTTAACTTTCTAACAAATAAAGAATCGTGTGGAATCATAACCAGCTATATTTTAGTTTACAGTCTAGGCTGAAATCACAAAACCGCAAAACGAAAACAGAAAATTAATATGACAAAGATTGCTCAAGCGGATAAATGAAGAAGATTGAACTGAAGCGTATTTTTTTTGTTAACTGTAGGTGAATTTGAAGACCGGGGTCCCTCCTGACAGCATCAATGAGACCTGCACTGCTGGTGCTGGCTCTCTGTTGGTGGAGTTTGGAATTTTGAGTCGACTTATCGGAGATTCTACTTTTGAATGGGTTGCTAGACGAGCTGTCAGAGCTCTGTGGAAGCTACGAAGTAACGAAACTGGTTTGCTAGGTATAGTACATCTTTACGAAACCACCACAAACATCACTCCTCTAGCATTGTGAAAAGTTTTGTCACGTGCCTTCTGTTTTTCCACTATGGACCATTTCATCAGTTTGTTTCTCATGTGCGTTTTCTCCTCTTGCAGGAAATGTAGTGAACATCCAAACGGGCCAGTGGGTTGGGAAGCAGAGCGGCCTGGGAGCTGGGATTGACTCCTTTTATGAGTATTTACTGAAGTCGTACATCCTTTTTGGGGAGAAGGAGGACTTCAGGATGTTCCAGTCTGCTTATGAGAGCATTCAGAACCATCTGAGGAGAGGGTGAGTACCACTGTACAATCTATATATGATCCATATATCTTATATTGGGTAGACTTCACAATTCATATTCCATGTTTACTTACGTCTGGCCAGTTGTACGCAGAGCTCCTACGCAGAGCTGGTGGTCAGGTGCACAAAGCGCCGTCATGTGCTTTCTGCTGTTGTCACGTTGCCAAACTGTCCAATCACTTGTCTATCCTCTCTTGCTTACTGTATGTGCGCACAGCTGCTTCAACACCAATAAAATTGTCATGTAATGAAAATGAAACAAATGAAAACAACTTCCTAGCCTCCTTTTGACAAAAATTTTCTTCTGGGGTTTTCTCAGGCGAGAGTTGTGTAACGAAGGAGAGGGAGACCCACCTCTGTACGTGAACGTGAACATGTTCAATGGTGAAATCATGAACACTTGGATTGACTCCCTCCAGGCCTATTTCCCTGGACTACAGGTCAGACTATTATATTCCACATCTTTATCTCATGTAACATTGTTCACATATTCATTCTACTTGATTACCTTAAAAATGTGTTTTTTTTAAAGACATATGTTTTTTACTGGTGCAGAAAATGAGCCGTGCATGAACATCCCCTTGTTCAAAGAACAAAACCAACACAATACATGAACTCACAACACATTACATGTTGTGAGTTTACAATTACTCATGACCAGCTGTTTTAATACACGCGCCAAGGCAGTGTTTTGAAGCATCGAGATAATTTGCGCATGTCTGGACCTCTGCGGCGGAGGTTCTACCAAACCCCTGGGTTAAGGTTAAGAACCACTGTTCTAGGACCTCTAAGGAGATGCCTTTAACCTTCTGGATTAACACTGGTTATTGGACTGAGGACTCAATAGTTTTATTCCTCTCTGCAGATTTGCATCACATGGGGACTATAACTAGTTGAAACTGAAAGTTTCCTACAGTGAAGAAATAAAGTTCTGGCAGTGGATAGCACTCTCACTTCTCAGCAAGAAGGTTCTTGGTTCGAATCCTGATCGGAATGGGGCCTTTCTGAGTGGAGTTTACTTGTTCTCCCCGTGTCCGCGTAGGTTTCTTCCGGGCACTCAAGTTCCCCCTACCACCAAAAACATGTACAATTGCACAAAAGTTCAGTGTGAATGAGTATGTGGTTGCGAGTGCGACTGTACAATCCAGAGCGGTGTGTTCATTAACATGCACTGTCCCAACCAGATCATTCTGATACATACATGGTCTTTTCATTTAATGAATTAACCAACCGTTTTCTTTCCGTAGGTGTTGAATGGAGATGTAGATAATGCCATTTGCCTGCATGCCTTCTACTATTCCATCTGGAAGCGCTTTGGGGCCCTTCCAGAGAGGTACAACTGGCAGCTGCAGGCCCCTGATGTGCTCTTCTATCCTCTGAGGCCGGAGCTGGTGGAGTCCACTTACCTCCTCTATCAGGTATATCAAGAGTAACATTCTTTGAAATGTTTTGAAATGAATTGGTTGTATCTGTCTGTTCTCAGTAGTGTCTCATACAGTAGCTTAGTGATTGAAGTAACATTATTGTATCTGCATCGAAATACAAAATGTTCTTAATGCAAATCATGTATGGATTACCATGATCAAAAAATCTATCTATAAATCTTTACCAAACCACTTTTCAAACCAAAACTTTTTGTTCTTTATACATGCCTCCGTAAGAGAACAACTCCTTCTATGTTACTTGTATTCATCATTCATTGTCATTCATCCCAACTTTCATGTCTTACAGGCGACCAAAAACCCTTTTTATTTGCATGTTGGTATGGATATTCTTCAGAGCCTTGAGAAAAATGCCAAAGTCAGGTATGTCTTTAAAAGTACTGAATCTCAAATTTAAATGAACAATTCTAAGCAGACAGTATTTTTGCAGATGCGGATACGCTACCCTTCACCACGTTGTCGACAAATCTAAAGAGGATCGCATGGAGAGCTTCTTTCTCAGCGAGACGTGCAAATACCTATATCTGGTATACTATAAATATAATGAATAGGACATGTATTTGCTATTTCAACCAATAAAATGTCCTTATCCTAAAATCTTCTGTCATTCCAAACGATAACATATACATAATATTTCAAATGTCACTATAACAAGATTAAATGAGGAGTTATCAAAATGGAATGCTGTAATCGAGCAGAATCTGGAGCCAAATTCTCAGATAGCAAACACCTATAACTCAAGAGCCAATTACAATTGTATTGTAATAAATAGATTATTTGTAGTTTTTTAAAGTATCTTATTATCACTTCTTCATCTTGAGCTTATATTTTGTACTGATAAATTATCATCTTTTCTACGGTTGTAAATTATAAAGCGTTTACAGTTTTAGAATAGTCTTGATCAATATTCAATTCAATTCAATGACTTTTTGTATAGCCCTAAATCGTAACAGTAGATACAAGACAGAATCTCGCCAACACAGATCAGAGAATCAAACCTTTCCAACACAAGAGACGCAATGATAATTAAAAAAACACATAAGGAACTATTTGTCCACATGGGGCAAGTCACCAATGTCCATATATGTTGATAAAGTCCATGAAAGTCGAATGTTGAGTTTCCTGGATCTTCACCACTGTCCTTAGACCCTCCTGCATCAGAACAGAAAAACTCAGAGCAGAAGATATGAAAAACAAGTGTAAGAAGCCGTTTTTTAGTGCCATGTCTAAGGATTTGTTGTGCTTTCAGCTGTTCGACGAGGACAACCCGCTGCACAAGTCCGACAACAAGTACATCTTCACCACAGAGGGTCATGTGGTGCCCATCGACCGGCGCTTCAGGGAGAGACAGTGGAGCGACCTGGGCCCCTGCGAAGACGGAGCCCTCAGCGAGACCCGGCCTGCAGAGTGGTTTCACAGCAACACTAGCAACGTGAGTCTCCGAGCTGTGTTAGTCTTGTGCTTATTGAATTGTTGTAATGTAGCGTTTGCGCCGAGAGCCAAAGCAATTTCCCAGTTTGTGATTTCTTGTTACTCACATGGCACTAAAAGGATTCTGATTTTATTGCATGTTTTTTCTATCTCAAATTTAGTGTATTTTTTTGTTACCAAAGTTATATTTTTCATTCATAGACAACACAATATTGAATTAGTGGTTGCTCTGATTACAAAGTAGCAAAACTTTATAATATAGAGTAAAATTATAATATGGTATGGCTCATCAGCTTTCAATTCAGTTTAGAACAGTTATGAAGACCGCCACCCTCAGATTTGGCCCAAAAGAACCCTTTTAGAGCAATCTATTTGTATTATTATACATTTTTATTTCTGTATTGTGAATGTTTTAATGGCTTGATTTCAAATGTTATTGATTAAAAATTTGATTTGTATTTGTATGTAGAATGCTTTTGCAACAAGGACATTATATTTGCTGAAATAGAAAATAAAACTATAGACCAGTCTAGCTGTGTATGTTTTATTCTGATCAATAATCTCTGAATGTTCATAACGACCTGTTCTGTCTTGTTCCCACAGTGTAACAGGATCCCAGAGGAGCGTCGCTTTGCGCTGCCTCTGAAGAGCGTCTACATGCGGCAGATCGACCACATGGTGGGACTCTTTTAACCTCCTCAACAACCTCAGAACAGAAACAGCGGAGCAGGTTCAGGAGAGGCTGTGTCTGATCCAAACATTCACTGTTGTTGGCTAAGTGGGTTTTGAAAGGTGCATTACTGTTACTCTTCTCCATCGACATGTAGTTAATGCAAGATAGAAAAGAATACCATGTAGAAGAGAGAATTAGACAAAAACTGATATCTTCATATGGACTATATACATTTGTCTGGCATAGAAGAACCAAATAGTCCAATGTTGAATTGTTCAGACAGTATGTCAGTCTAACAAATGTGTGTTTAATCAGCCTCAGATTCAAGTATCAGACAAATGTGAACAACGCAAACAAGTATCCATTTTTATCATTCTTTATTGTTTTAATAATATATCTTCATAACTACATGTATAATATCTATGTTTTGATAATTCCATCTCGGCCATGCATGATTTCCTTGAAGACTTGTTGGTGGATGGCTTTGTCACAAAAGTTTCATAATGCACCTTTAAAACCTGATTAGAGCATAAACACTTCTCCAATAACAGCAGCCAGGCCATAGGAACAGCTGGGAAACACTTCAGTTCGAAGTATGTTTGAGTGTTTATTTTTCTGCTGGTCAAAGAGTGAATGAGTGACACATTTTTACTAAAAATGTGTGAATGTATTATTATTGAACAATGGGAACAGTGTCCTTCAGCCATATGTAACAAACACAGAGTGAACATGTGCCTCGGGCCTCTTCAGCGTTTTCATTTTCACCAATTGTACCTTTGACATTTTATACTGAATAATTGGGATATGAGTTCAGAAATGAAAATAGTCATTTGGTTTTGGTCTTTTCATCACTTCCTACTTTTCACCTTGAGCCAGTTGATCATTTATAATTCAGAACAAAATATAGTTCAGCAGAAATCAGCAGAGTAATGTCTTTATCATTCTTTCTTCTATTTTGAAAATGGAATCATCCATCCGGAGATGAAATCAGTGACTAGGTCGATACAAAATATCGTTCAAACTTACCGGCTACTGGTCATAACTCCAGAAAACCAAATCACAAATCTGACAGGAATATAGTGCAGTCCCACAAAGGGTCTCTGGACCACTGTTTGAGAACCATGTTCTTTTATATGAAAAAGGGCTAAGAACATTTGACATGGCCTGAACTCCATTCCTCAAACCAGGTTGTATTTGTCTGTCTTGAAAAAAATGTTTCTATTTCCTTCTCAGCTTCTTCCCAAATAAGCACATGCCAACAAATTGTAATATTATGAGACGGTTCGAGCTGACCGATCCGGGGAGATTTTCATCTCAACTTTCGATTTGATGTTTCACTTGATATTCCATAACGCACTCTGGCAGGGAGCAAACGGAACTAATATAAACGTTGTGACTGGCAAATGACTCCTCTTCAGCCCCTTGCGCTGCTATTGGCACATAGTTTGTGTTTCTCGATTATGATGTTGATAATTCAGATTTATTGTTGAGCATGCAGCATATGAAAAAGCTATTGCTTACAATAATTCAAATTCAAATCAATTTTACCCAAAGCCAAAACACATCCTCCAGCTTGTTTTTTTTCCAGAAAAGTGCTCAAGTGAACAACCAAAGCCACGTTCAGTTCTCAAAATATTGTAATTTGTTGATGCTGCTCTATGAAAGAACCATACATCTGTTGTGTGACTGTTTTCTGTATTTTAAAGTGCCTTCAAACATGTTTTGTTTTGTTAAAGCCATTGATGTTGCACACTGCGTCATTCCATATATTGTCTTATGTTATGTGTGACAGTTTTACAAAGATTCATTAAAAAGACAAACATAATGAGAATTCTTTGGTAGATAATTTTACTTTTGAATCTGTTATCAAACTTTGTTCAGTTTTGCACATTTTGTTTTTGTGTGGGTAAACTCAGGGCTGACACAAAACAGTCTTTTTATTGCCAAAATCACTAGAGGAGTGACTTGAAGTACTGTGAATGTCCCAAATGGTTCTTAACAAAATGTTCTCTCTGTCTGCATTCGGTGAATTTAGTTCCTATAGTTCATTCTTGGTTTTAATTCTTACTTTGGAAAAACTGCTATTGTCTTAAGCCTTGATTTTAAAATGTCTCAGGTTTTCTTAAATCTGTGTATCATAATTGAAATAGGGCTAACATTTTGAATAATAAAACAAATTGTGAACGTGATCATTGATCGTTGTGTTGCCTTTTATTCCAACAACAACAAAATACTATACAAGCTTTATGGTAAGACTTATAGGTACATCATTTAGAGAATCATTCAAAACATTGTTCCAAGATATATTTTACATTCTTATTGTATGAAGCATTTGATAAACACAACATAATAATGAACTAGATTGTGTATCTTCTTACACACTGTACAGAAGCATTACTAATCATATTTACACATGCATTCTGACACTGGGTGAAGTGCAATTGCAGGTGGTGGGAACATCTTCATTAACATTGATTTACTCACATTTTCTTGTATTTAATCTTATGTTAGAAAAAATATAGATCATTTGGTCTACTACAAAACCACATTTTTCTCCAATACTGGTGTGGTTGTTTTTTTTTTCCGATGACCATAGGAGCTTTTCTGTCAGTGGGTCCACAACCTGCAAAAAACATGGTCGAAAGTTATTTCATCAAAGAGGACTTTATAGACAGTTTTTAAAGAGGAGACAAACGAAACTGAAAAATGACTGTTGTAACTGATGACTTGTGATGGTCAAAACATTCTGGAAAAAGTATTTTGACAATAACATTACTACTAAAACCTGAAGGAGTAAATAAGTCCACAAACTCTGTTCTGACTATTGCCCCCATCACTTAAAAACAAGTCCTGTGTCTTTCCCTGCATTCCCTTTTATCGGCTCACTGCTGTTCACATAAACACCGGGAAGCGGGAATGTGTATATTATATCAGTTATGGAGAGCAACAGCTGTAGACAGAGCTGTGTCCAAATCTGTTCCTCTAGAGGGCGCTCTATCACAATAAAAACACATACATAGGCTTATAGCAGCTGCAGCCAAACACTATTAAAAATGGAAAAAAGTAGAAGCTTATATAGCAAGTACTGTAATTAAATAAGTAATGTTTATTTATACACCGCCTTTTCACTCCAACCAGAGCCTCAAAGCAGTTTACAATTGTTATTTTTGGGCAATTGTCTCTGACTCCACACAGAGATGGGAGGAGCCAGTTCAGGAGGCGCATGCCAGAACTATTGTACATATTTTTAGTGGTGGGGGAAACCGGAGTACCCAGAGGAAACCTACACAGACACTGGGAGAACATGCAAACTCCACTCAGAAAGGCCCTAGTCCGACCGGGATTTGAACCCAGGACCTGCTTGCTGAGAGGCGAGAGTGCTAACCACTCAGCCACTCAGTTTATACATAAATATCTTAATCTCCACCTGCTTCTACTTGCTCCCTTTTGGACATGTGAGACTATATGGAAGTGTTCTCCAATGATTCAATACAAACAAATAAATACTAGAATTGCCTTTTTATCTATTTTTACTTTTTTAATGACTTTGCACCATATACCAAAGAAATTCCTTGTTTGTGACTGATATACTAAATGAAATGAAAAAGGTTGATGGATGTTTAAATAATATGAATAGATTAAATGTTCCACTGTAGTAGAAATCGTGACAAAAGCACAAAACCCTGTTCTCTGTTAGTACCTGTACTTTCCGCAGTGTGGGGGCGATTTAGAAAAGCCCACAGTCCTTGAGGTTTTCTTTGATGATGATGTCAGTGACGGCGTCGAACACAAACTTGACGTTCTCGGTGTCGGTGGCGCAGGTCATGTGGGAGTAGATCTCTTTGATGTCACGCCGCATGTTCAGGTCCAGGAACTGCATTTTAATGTAGTTACCGGCGTCTTCATACGTGTTAGGACCTGGACACACAGCAGCACACATGACTTAAAACATAGTCATTTCACTAACGAAGACAGATATTATGCAAATATGTTGAGCTTTTGATCATGTTACAATGTTCAGTCATTTTTTGTGACTGTTAAACAATTTTGGGGAATATAAAAGTTTGTCTTGAGTTTGTATTTGTCAAACATATTTAGATATTACGAATTGGCGTCTCTCTGAATTACTACATTTACACGGCTAGAATTCAGTTGCTGGTGTTATTATTAGATACAAATGAATTATGTAACATTTGCCTATTTTTTATTGCCACTTTAAATAATGATATCCTGCTCCGACTATATTTTTAATCTTTAACATGTTTGCACACTTCTGTCTATTGCTCCAGTGTGAGATCAATCGAGTCTATCTTATCTTATCTTGTCTTATCTAAGCGCATGCGTGAACTGCCAGATCAGATTCCATCCGTTTTTTCTGTTTCTTTTTAACAAGCTTGAGCCGTTAAATTTGCTTTGATATTATGTATAACATGCCATAGGTGTCCATTACAACCTTATTCATCATAATAATTGAAAATCATTTTGGGGGCCACTGAAAATGATCACACTGGGTCACATGACATTTCTTCAGTGCCTCTCTTCTCTGGGGTAAATGTGTATTTTCAAACTGTGTGAAAACCAAACTATAGCATGTAATATGAGTAGAGTAAATGATGCTGCTGTGGGT
>JAPMNZ010877623.1:0-13845 GCA_029875035.1 Pomatoschistus microps
TTTCCAATTAAACTAATTAAAGCTCTGTACCTGTCTGTGTTACAGTCTGCATTGTGTGTTTTGATGATCAATGAGACAATATTCTTATCTAAGCCCCACAATATTACATGAGGAGATTGAGGCATGTCATCTTAGAATGTAAAATCATTCTAAGTGGACATGCCTGAACTCTGCCCTAAATTTCTTGCCAATTGTGTTCACTTGGTACAGCCGCAGGAATCCATAGTCACAAGTTAATTTCTCAAGCCTGATTAGACCATATGCAACTTCACGCTTTGAAATTGTGCAGGCCCTTTAATTTGAAGTGGCTAGTATCAGTACCCCACTCTTCATATGCTTTCTCTCTTTATGTGTATCTGCTCTGTTGCACTCAACACATGCTCGACGCGCCAACTTTTCCACCTGCCTCTTCATGCCCACGCCATCAAACACGCGCACACGCATCACAGGCCACTTTGGACTCCTGCCAGCAGCCCCTCACAATATGGGGTGAGCGGTATGCATTGACACCCATTAACAAAAGCATAAGTTCACACAACTCCACACTTGTACGTCACACTACTCAGTTACAGCCCACTCTATTGGCCGGACTTAGCTGCTTTGTAGTATTTTTAGGTCTGTTATTCTGGGCCCTGTACTAGCGAGCCTATGTGTGAGTATAAAAGCCTCCCCTCTTTGCACAAGGGGACTACTCAGGACTTTGGAAAGATCTCTGCTCACACTCCAACATCCAATTTTTAACAAGGTAAGACAATGGTTTCATCTGCGAATAATCGAATAATAATAATTCAAATTGTACACATTATGGAGAATGATTCCACCACCCACTTTTGATCTTTATTCATATACCGGTAGTTTGAACTGAGTTTGACTTTTAGTCAGAATCAAGAATATGTTTTAAAATATGAGTATTGACTATTATGAATATGAGTATTGTCTATGCACTATTATTTTTATTTTGACATCACTGTAACTATTCACCCTGATATAAATAAATAAAAATTGACTTCAGGGTTAAACCCAAAAAACCAACAAATATCCATTCATTTGCTGTAGGAATATTATATTGTTCTTTTATTAGGGTCAATAGTAAAGCAGGTAGATAAGTTGAGCCTGACATAATAGATGAATGTCACTTGAACTTGGAAGAGGTGGAATCTGTAAAAGATCAGAGTTTGTGTGGCACTTCCTCCTGCAGCGCTGAAAGGAAATATTGATTTTGTGAAGGAGACTTGAGCCTGGAGGCTAGGTGCCAACATAAAGCAGGGGTGTGGGTCATCCTGTTGCAAGGCAGTTGATCTCCTCCAAAGCTCAGAGCCAAACAGCTGTTCTGGACAAGAATCTAAAGGTAATATCAGCTAACAACAAAGCTGTTGTTTCTTGTTTATACAGGTACATAACAGACTGTCTTGAGCATATATGAATTTATCTAAAGTCAAGACGTGTTTGAAACTCATTCTTGGAAAGCACATGCAGTAAACATAGTTAATGCTGACATAATCAGCACCAAACATTTTTATAGTCGGAATAATACGTTGGTTAACTAAAACAACTATTTATGTATGCATACAAAGAAAGAGTAGCAATTAACATTATTATTTTAAAAAAATAGTTTTTAAATCTGGCAAATAGTACAAGGCTTATAAACAATATATTTAGTTTAACCCTGAATGAAAAATTTCCCACTATTTGTGAGTGTAAAATACTACCTTTAATTCCAGAAACTATTTCCTTAGAAATAACAAGACATGACAACATTATTTAAAATGCAAGCATGTTATGGAAAAACTAATATGGAATTGGAACTATTCTATATTATGAATTATCTCGAGTGGCATGGTTTCCATAGTATTATCCTATTAGCCAACTCAGGCCACAAGTAATTTTCCAATAGAAAATTGAAGCTGCTGTGATGGAGGCTTGATTCTTTTTCTCTGTTGTAGCATTAGCTTAACTGTGCTAATGTCAATAAAACAATGATCTCACACAGCGTGGCCTGCAGTTGTTGTCTATTTTTAGCACATGTTCATCATACATAAAGTTTTAGGGTCACGGTAATCTGGTGAAGAGCCATGGCCCCTTTCTCGCCCTATGCTGTGACAGTGACAGACGATCCCAATGTCTGTGTTCATTTTGGGTCACAAAGAGACAGAGAGTAATTACCACTTCGTCACTGTCCCGGGCCTTTACAAGACTATACAATGTACTCCCTACTGCTTTGATTATAAACTAAAAGACAGGGAAATGTGAGACACAATTTTACACATGTCAAGAATAATGTGAGGTGTGACATCGTTGATTGTGTTAGTGAAGCTTAAGTGTAATAATTACCAAAAAGAATTAAAATAGTTTACGGCACGTAATATTATTTAGTTACATCTACTTATATATATGTGTCACCAGAACATGCGATCCACATGTACGGGTTGCATCAGTAATCAGTGCTTAGAAGCAATAAGTCTCACAAGTCTTGAGCTTATCCCTTTTTTATTAACTGATTTTACTAATACTAACCAATATTTTATCTTGTCTTATCCAGAACACTATGATAGCAGCATAATGTCTGCTGAGGTTGCCATGCAGAAGTTCTCCTTCCCCTTCTCCTGCAGTGGTCCTAGTCTGTCCCAGTGCAGTGAGGCCACCCCAAAGAGCTGCATTCAGGTCAAAGCAATGGATCTCCTCAACCTCCAGGAAAACCTCAGTGAACCAGTCCAAGTTAAAGTGATGGGCGTGTGTAATGAGGTCCAAGGGAGTTCTAAACCGGAACAAGACCAATGCACTACCCTATTATCGCAGAAGAAGAATGTGTTTGAGAAGCTGACTGCAGAGATGGAAGATCAGCGGCCTGTAGCAAAGAGACAGCTGTCCTCTGAAAGTGCAGCCAGGACTATTACTGTAGTGAAGAAGAGCGCCTTGAGGAAGGAAGGGGAGGTCAAACCCAAAACCATCCTGGGATCAAAGTTGGGCCTGCCCACAGCTGGGACAGGTAGGCGGAGGCGACGAAAGGACCTCTTCAGCAGCTCTGAGGTTTTCCAGCATATTGATGATCATGTCATCCGGGTGGGAGCTGAGGTGAGCCCACTTAGGAACACTATTTATAGCATTAGCAGATTACATGGGTAGTAAACAGTGCCAAAAGGACAGTGACATATGGGGGATTTAGCTCTAATCCGTTTCCAATTAAATTATTTTGGAGTTTTGAATGTTGGACCTCATGAGACACCATATTTGAGCTGAAGAAATTTGAGAATATCATTAGATAATGGTGATGAGCGTGAGTGTAGGAACACACTAGAAACACCTCACGACTGTCATCTTTAGAACAGATTCCGTGAGTATTCAATCAATTATTATTTTATATTAAAGATGAAGAGTGGACCACTACATTTATCCTGTAACGAGTTCTCATAAACACTGTTAATATCCTTTTTTCACTTCCATCCCATTTCCAAGGATGTGCTGGCCAAGTG
Organism: Pomatoschistus microps; assembly: GCA_029875035.1. Classification (NCBI taxonomy): domain Eukaryota; kingdom Metazoa; phylum Chordata; class Actinopteri; order Gobiiformes; family Gobiidae; genus Pomatoschistus; species Pomatoschistus microps. Next base: position 3,471 of record JAPMNZ010877623.1, read on the forward strand.
GGATTCACAATACAACTCCCACAAATATTTACATAAAACACCCAAAACATAGAATAAATAATGCAGTCCCAGGTCATTGATTGCATTTCCAGGCCTTTCCGAAGGGTGCCAAAAAGTTCTTTGTTTTCTTTAAGAAATCCCTGTCCATAGGAGTTTCTCCCTTCACTTGTATTGTATTAAGGACAAAGTTAGGTTAGAATAACAGGGAATAACAAAAAAGCCAAATTACAATTCTCTAAAACAAATGGTTTCCTCTTTATACAGAGCTGAAGAAGCCCCAAAGTAACACAAACTCAAGAACCAATTGGTCTCCTTTGAATTTTGAAGATGTTTCAGTCTCTTATTCACCCGATAGTTTTTGTTGTTGTGAGGGTCCATTTTAACCAATTGATTGTGATACATTTAAAGCTGCTATAAGGAGTATAAAGATAGAATTCTGCAGAATTCTGCACGGCTGGAGAAATGATGCTACATAAGGCTACTGTGATATTTAGAATTGTAACTTGAAACATCTTCCTTGTACACCTCATCCCAAAATTCTTGCAATTTAGAACATGACTATATTGCTGCATGTATTTTGAACGAAAACACAACATGATTTCAGAAAATGATAGTCAAGCTTTAATGTTAATTATGCTACTTTCTTCTTGGAGATGTCCCCACCTGGCTGATATTGTCTTGCCTTGAATGCTCTGGAGCGTAGAATAAACATAAAACAGCTTATCAACATGATACTCCCTAAGGTTTCAGTTAGAGATATTGGTAACGCTTCTTCACATATCAAACTAAAAACTGCTGACCCAACTTGTTTATTACACCAACGTTGTAAAGTGCTTTGTGTGGCCTTGGTCTGTGAAATGTGCTTTAGAAATAATGATGACTTGTTTATCTCCACGGAGCATTAATGCCATAATGTGGAGCAGTCCAGGCCAAGCACTGACAAACAGACATCCATATACATTCTATACAGGCAGATGGATTATGAATCTTGTTGCTGGAGAAGGCCAGTTTGTGGTTAGAGATTATATGTTTGAATTTTTATTGGGTTTTTCAGAAATTTGATCTGAAAGGGACAAATAACCCTGAAACTCTATAAGAGATTGAGGACAACTAGAATCAATAACTGAAATAAATCAAAGAAAAAGATGTCAGCAAAAATTTAGGAAAACGTTTATGGGAAGCCACGTCGTGGTAGGTGTAGGTGTCTTTGGCGTCTTCAGAGTAATAGTCCTTACACTACAGAATTGGACAATTGACTTAAAATGTTGTTCCATGTTTTACATATATCCATAAATAAATGGATTTGGTATCAAAAGCCATTATGATCCTATTATAGAGGTTTATTCCAATATATCCTCTATGTATGACAGTTTTGTGCAAATAACTGTTTACCTATTTTTTTAACGTGGAAAAAATTGAGACACATGATTTTTTTAAAACTGTAATTATGCAATTATTTGTTGAAACATATGTTACTGCATACAAGAAACAAACACACAAGAGGATGAAAGCTTTTGTGGCACAGGAGTGATCCGGAGCTGGGTCATGGTGATCGTAGACTGAGCAAAAAAATACTCAATGAACCGCTCAGTCACAAAAATAGCAGCTTTCATTCAGGGCTCAACCTTGGGGCTTATGGGTAATGCAGCCTGCTGTTTGAGTTTCTTTTGTGTTAGACGTTATTATATGATTATTTGGATCCAGTTTATTTTGTAAGCGTGTGGTAATAAATAGTTATTTATTGACATTGTTTTCTTAGTGAATGCATAGGAGAAGTTTACATGCTTTTAACATGCAGCACTATAAAACTATCCGGGATATCATTTACCTGCCTGAAGATGTTCACCAGTGAGTGTTCACAGAGCACTATGCGCATCCACGGAATGATGTGGAGCAAAACAATGCGGCTCAATATTTATTCCCTGCATACAGTCTGCTATTTATCCACAATATATGCACATATGAAAACAGTATTTGTGAGTAGTGAAAAGTCTTTATGCAAGTAAATGTACTGACCGATGCCCTCAGCACAGAGCCAATAGTGATCGAGAACTGTACGGTCAGAGAGTGTTTTGGCTTAATCTGAGTGAATTAGTGTGTGTGTGTGTGTTGTCCTGTCTGTCTCATACCATTGGTTTATAGCATATCATTTTCCTCTCCTCGATAAAGATCATTCAAATTGTATCTATCAACATTCTGTACATTTTTATTAACAGTTTAATACTCATTGCAGATGACATAAACCAAAGAACAAAATATATTTTCAACACATGCGTTCTCATCTGTGGAATTCTATTAGTATTTTAGACAAAACCTTTATTCATAAATGGTTTACTGAATAATAGTTGATAATAATAATAATATAAAAACTATTGCTCTCTGATCTGTCGAATAACAGCTGGTGATAGTGATGCTAGATGAGATAAATAGATAGGTGACTGTAACTTGTGTTTTTGTTTTCAGCTCGTAAATTATTGTTAATGTTCTTATCTTGATAATTGTTGTCTAATGTGACTGACTTACAGCTGAAGGAGAAGTGTGTTTATGATGTGAAGACCATAGCCCTCAGTATCACACAAGCAGCTAGGACGGAGCTGGAGCGACTCAGAGCCATCTGGGTTTGGCTTTGTCACAACATTGGTGAGTGACTAAATGTCCCTAGTGCCTTTTTAAAAATATTTGATTAAAGAGAGACATCAATAGATATATAGGTAGATAGCTTTTTTGATCTTAGGATAAATTCAGGTTTACAGCAGCAGAAACCCTCCATAGAAATATCAAGAAAGAGATAGTTGAAATAAATGTGCACATGTTTTAACTGGTTAGTTTGTGGGTTAAGGGCATTTTGTAGTCGTGGGTTGGTTTTAGTTTTATTTAGATCTATGGATGAACTGCATTCAGACTTTTGGAATAAGGTATAAAAATGTTTGCCTTTGTTGTGTCTTGGTTTGATTTTATTCCGGATGAAGATAGGGTCAGTTCTGTTCTAAACCTGGTTTAAGTCCTGTTTAGCCCAGAGGGTATATTTCAAAATATATTCCCAGGTTTTTTTGGCATCTTTCTGAGGTTAATCTTTACCATTTAAATCTAACTTTTTGCTCATGTTTTTTTGCCCCAGGTATACAGAATGAATATTTATTACAGTTCATTGTTTGTGTAAGTGAATTTGGTCAGAGATTAACTTTATGGTTTCAATCCTTGGGGGAGCATTTTCTAACTGGTTATTGAAATATAAAAATTACTTATTTAATATTTGTCATTATAGTACTGAATGACATTGATAATGTTGTTCGTGATTGTCCTCAGAATATGACATCAGTGGGTTTTTGGGACGGTCCGAAAAGTTGAGTTCTCCTGAAGAAGTGATTGCAGCTGGACGTGGCGTGTGCTGTGGATACTCCAGTTTGTGCTCAGAGATGTGCAGGTATATTCAAACACAATACAATTGAAATTATTCTCTAAAATTATATACTCCTGGATATTTAAAGGATCTGAACTTTGAACATAAATCAGCTTTTAAAATATTTGTTTCTGAACAGTCAGGACCGTAAAACAATTCTCCCTAAACATACACCAACACAATGGATTTGAAATAGACATCAGTGTGAACTTTAATTTGAAACTAGTTTTGGTGTAGAATATAAAAATCATCATCATTAGATGTTCACTTTTTTGTACTCAGATTTGCCTGCTCAATCTGATTCAGATCGGGTGTATGATTTTACTTTGCATAACTTTGTACATTTTTGCTTTAAATATCTCGATGTTAGCTGTTGCCGTGTGCTTTGGATCGTTGTTCAGCTACAGTGTTGGTGCCATTCAATGACTTTGAAAGTATCTACTATTACTAAAAACTTTTTATTTGCATATTTATCCTGATGATTTTATCAACAGTCACATCTTGAATAAACCCTGGGGAATCAGTTCCATTGGCTCCATACATGGCCATGTCATGACACCACCACCATTTATAATTTGGATCATGAGAAGTTCCTTTCCTTCTCCAGTCTCTTCTATTCACATTTCTCTGGTGTAAATTGCTCTTAGCCTAATTAGTCCAGGAGCTGTTGTTCCAGAAGTGTTTGGCTATAATCCGGTCTTTCTGGTTATCTTGTGACTGCCTGCATTTACTTTGATGAAGTCTGAACTTTGAACTTTGACACCAACACACAAACACCTCCTGGAGAGGGTCCTGGAGCTGTCCCTTTCTAGGAAGGGTTTTTTCTTCCCCAAGGAAAGAATTACTCAGTCATTCACCACAGTTTTCATTGGTCTTCCAGGTCTTTTGCTGTGGCTGAGATCACCGGTGTACGTGTGTTAATTTGTTTTGATGTGTCCCTGATCCATGTCCCTGATCAATTTGTTTTGCCACCAAGTTCTGTAGAGAGGAAAATGTATTTATCTATTAACTTGTTATTTGTTTATCTATTTTCCTACCAATACATTGAAAAGACTTCCAATGGAATAATAGCAGGACATACGTATAATAATTCCAATTAATGGATCTTCATTCATGATATAAGTCATTTTTCTTTTCTTCAGCTGCTATTATTATTATTGATATTAGGCTTTATTAAGAACAAAAAAGAAAGGTGGGAAGGAAACGCTCATGTTCAATAAACATTTGACTGTCGCTCCTCCACCGCCGGACCCTAAGTGTCTTCAAGTATTCCTAAATACCAGCGTGGATGTAGGAGAAAAAATATTTGAAGTAGTAGCTTGTCTTCTTTTCTATTTTTATTTTCTGCTTGATGAGTATAACGAGCCCATGAGTTTCAGCGCATTGTGCATTGTTCTTTTTCTGATAAATGAGTATTGGTGTTCCGCAGGGAGGTGGGGATCGAGTGCCAGGAGGTCCCAGGACACAGTAAGGGCGTGGGCTACAGACAGGGCCAGAGTCTGAGGGGCGTGAAGTCAGACCATCTGTGGAACGCAGCGCTGCTCTCTGGACAGTGGTTTCTGCTGGACGCCTGCTGGGGGGCTGGACGCGTCGATATTGAGCACGAGAGCTTCGTCAAAAGGTCAAAAATGCACCACAGATCTGTCCTATTGTTGTTGTGCTCTCTTCTTCGCTGTTCATTCAAATGCCCAGTTATTTGGCTGGTCCTTCATTGGCTTGCTTGTTGATGCTCGGTATCAGACAAATTGTGATGGGTTTTTGTTCGGAGACAACTATTTTCTGTACCAACTCACTATAACAGTGCTTCCCAAAGTGGGGCCTCAGGGCCACTGCAGATGGGCCTCCTAATCAAATGTACAATTGTGACTAGAGTTACAACAGCAATACGGATAGAACTTTAACGTTGATTGTTTAGAGTACAAATCAGTATGGTAAAAGAAAAAAAATGATAAAAAAAAGAAAAAATATTATATTTGTGAAATGTTAGTTTTGGAATTTGATTTATTTGAAGAATGAAAAAAAATGTGTAACATTAATTAAAAAATGATAATAATCTTAGTTCGATTTAGACAAAGGTGTCTCTACATATGTCATGTGCAACCAGGCAAACTAAACCAAATGTTCCAAATCAGAGAAAACTATGCAAGAGTCAACTCTAAATAATATCATGATTATGTCATAGTGAAATGTGTGGTCAAACCTTTAGTAAAGTCAATAGACTTAAATAAAATAAATTACAGAAATTCCTAGGTCATTTTCATTTGTGTGTCATACTTTGTGTTGTAGATTTGACGACTTCTATTTCCTGACGGAGCCAGAGGAGTTCATTCACTCACACTTCCCAGATGAGGAGAAGTGGCAGCTGTTGGACTGTCCCATCTCCATGGAGGAGTTTGAGAGACGGGTGTTCAAGACCTCGGCTTTCTTCACTCTGGGGCTGAGACTCATGCAGCCGCACCACTGCCACATCCTCACCGGTGTGTATGAGACTCAATCAAATCATTTCAGAAAAATTTGCTAAATCACTTTTGTACAAAATTGCCACTACATTTGTTGCAACCTTTATTCCTGACTTTCTCCTCACATTCGTATTATCCCTTGCATTTAGATGTATGAATGCTTTTCCAAACTTTCAAAGAACAAAGTCGACTGCACTTGGCAATGGAGAGAAAAATCCAACACAGGACCTTTAGAACAAAGCCACAGTGTTTTGTTTTCCCTAAAAGGGACTGCCACTGTTACCAGAAGTCTACACATTACACAAATAGCAATTGTAATGATTGTTTGCACATTGTAATAATGAATAATTAGATGACCACTGTGAAGGAGGTCAAGTGTTTCTGAGTAGCTCAAACACATTTGCATATACTTGAAATCAAGAACTTCAAACATTGGAAGAGTTTTGATAATTGAGTAATTGTGTGATTGTTGATGGAGCAGAGCAGCAGTTAACTCCCGGATGGCTGCCAATGCTGGTTAGTTCTTGGTTATATTCTAAATTAAAATTTGTAGTATAGTTTTGAGACACCAATTACCATCTTTGACAGTAATTTGAAGTTTCATGGAACTGGACTTTCTTCCCATTATTCATTCATGTAACTTAAAATCATCCAATGTTGCGTACAGACAGCTATACTCACAGTTTCAATTGAACTTCAGTGTGTGATTATAAGGATCAATGCTCTCAGTTCATTCAGTCCAGGTCAATATCTTGATTTCCTTTTTCCTTCAGATGATGGTGAAGCCAACATCTCCCTGGGTTTCTCTCGCCCCACCACGTTCACCTTTGAGACCATGGCACACCAAGACCTGCTCCACTCCGGGTCCTCAGAGCAGCGGGACTCCACCAAATCTTCATTCGGACTTTTGACCATCTCCCACCGCACGATGAAGCTCCAACTCCTCCCCCCCGCCAGCGGAACGTACGGCGTCCGAATCTTCGCTCGTCCTGAAGCGGCAACCACCCGTCTCAAGTGGGTTTGCTCTTTCACCGTGGAATGTCCCACACCTCGAGCAATGGAGGAGATCCCTGAAAACCCGTTCTTATCTTGGGGTCTGCAGCCGAACGCGCAAGTGCAAGGTGTGTCCGGGAGCAGCTTAGGTAGCGAGCTGTTCCAAGTGGAGGAAGGATCGTGTGAACTTGTGCTCAAAACATCCCGTCCATTGATGCTAGTATGTGAACTGGTGCACCCCCAACTAGAGCCGGCAGTCGCAAAACGCTGCTTGGCTACGCAAATTCAATCCGACGCCTTGACCTGCCACATACTGTGCCCGCAGCGTGGATTCTACCGCTTATCCGTATTTGTCAGGGACTATGAGAAAACAGACGTCAAATTTCACAACGTGGGAAACTTCCTGCTGCATTGCAAAGGGAAGCTGACGAGTCCTGACGAGCTGTTCCCGCCAAATTTAGGCTCGGCATGCGGTCCAGGCATGCGCACTTCTGAATTCGGATTTTCCAAATTCAGCCACACGACCGGGGTAATAAGCATGCAACAGGGCAAATGCAACATCACGTTTCACAACCAGCAGGACCTAGAGCTTCACACCGTTCTAAGCCGAAGCGAAATCGTAAAAGAGGGAGCGCTCTCTTTATCCAGGTATCTATTTTGCACATTTACAGAGAGCAAGGTGACTGTGAGTGTGTCCTTGCCTGAAAGAGGGTTGTATAAACTGGGGCTGTACGCACGCACCATCCCAGGAGATAACTTCAACCCAATGTGCGATTTTGTTTTGAGAAACATCTGCGATCAGCAAGGGCCGCCATTCCCCTGCGTCTACTCAGCGTGGAGGAAAGGGTGCGTCCTCTTTGAGCCGAGAATGGGACTTTTGGAGGCTGCAACTTGGGTGAGATTTAGGGTGAGGGTCCCAGGAGCGCAGAAGGTGTGTGTGGTGGGGGAGACCCGGACTGATCTGAAGCTGAACAAGAGCAGAGTCTGGGAGGCTGACGTATTCACCGCGGGAGGAGATCAACCACTCAAACTGGCCGCGGCAACAGGGGAGAGCGCAGAGATGGCCGTTATGATGACCTTTGACGTCAGGCCAGTCGAGAAGTAGGAGTGAATGGAGAAATTGGGACTTTCTTTTTTAGAAACAGTTTTTAAGGCCTCAAAAACAGATGTTCACTGTCTTAATTCCATGGAAAACAGAACTAGATTTACATTTTTAACTGTTTACTGGAGTCCATGTTGCTCACTTTCTCACCCATTCTTAGCATCATGAATATTCCGGCAATGAGTAAATAAGAAATGTACACAGTATTCAAAGTCCGCCACCAGGTTTACTGCTTTACGTTTTAAATTAAAGTTAAACAGCACACTTTCACAACTCCATCTGGAAAAAGCGCAAGTACAGTTTCTTTAAAGCTTGTATTTAGTTAATTTGTTTTTAAAAACCAAAATAGAATGAAAGTGTTTAAACCTTTACCTCCTGCTTCCATATTCCTCCATTTCAGGACATTGTACTTTCATAAGAGAACTCAAAAACAAAATCTAGAAATAGAAAATGTACATCAGAAGCTCAAAGAAAGCATGGCACTCTCAAAGACTATTGAATTAGTGATACGTCAGCCATGATTCCTTCGAGACCTGTCTATGGATCTTGCTTCCATGAAATGATCCAAGTGCCATTGTGTATATACATTTGTGAGATGAATATATGAGGAGCTGAGAAGACTTTCTTTATCTTTAAATAAAATGTGTCCATCCATTTAAATCAAATAAGAAAATGTATTGAACCACAGTGAAGGCAGCTAGAAATAAAACCTCATGCTTTGGATACTGATGATTCAGTCCAAAGCATTGCTGCACAATTGTTAAGACAATACATAGTGAGATTACTTCAGGTTTACATAACACCTTCTGTGACCATCACCACAATTAGAACAGGGAGTTATTTCATACAGTACATGAATATTCATTTGAATTTCAGGTTTCATCAGTTTAATGTTGATTAGATCGTACCAACAATGGTAAATATTTGAAAGATAATTTGAAAGCTCGAGCCTAATCCCTGTAGAGCTTAGTGCTGGTTGTCTATGGTGCTCAGCTGTGGTGTGAAACAGCGATACTATGTGCTCTGTGTTATGTAATTCTGCCAGTACAATGACATGATGCTTCCCCAGAGTTATGTAAATAAAATGACTATTGAGGTCGCTGGCATTTGACATGTGCCTGCTTTTAAATGTGAAATGGAATAAACTTTATATAAGACCATTTGAAGGCTTCTGTATGTGTCAGTGCAAACTTAAAACATGCAATAACTCTGCAGAAAGGTCACTCCCCATATGAACGTTGAAAAAAATTACTAAGACAATTTTAGGGCACACTTTCAGCCAATTTATCAGTGGCATTCTGGAATCAGGAGAGACAAGCCCACACTTAGAACTGAAATAAACTGAAATTATGTAGCGCCTTGGCAGTGGAAAATTCAATGTTCACACAACTTGTAATCGTCATATAAAATTACATACACACTTTGAGCCTATTTTTGTAATGTGTTGGCAGTGTAGAGGTCTTCTTAAGCTCTGATGTAACTTCAGCCCAAACAATCTCTCAACAGAGATCTCTCTGGCCCCATTACCTGTGGTCAGAAGCCTAAACATAAGGTCATTGCAGGTCATCAGATTATACTGCACAGCAATTATATGAATAGTTTACATGGTTTTAATGATACAACATGAAAACAGTATGTAAAAGATAGACTCAGCAGCTTATTATAGAAAGAAAGATTGGTTAATGCAATCAATATTACACAAAGACCACACAATTCATAGATTGCAACTTTGAGCATCTGGATGAGAAAACCTGCTAGTGTATTTCAACTCATAAAATAACTACAGAAAACACCTTTTACAACTTTCCCTTTGTGTCATAATGCACTCTAATGGGAACTTTTAATGAGAATATAGTTATTGTTTGTGTGTAGCAGTACATGCCTCTCCCTTTCTGAACAGATTTCTATTACTGCAGTGAGGCAGCTTTCAAGGTGATTTGTTTACATGAGGCTGCTGTAATAATACCCCTCACTCAGCCTCTTGTTGATACCTAAAGTTAAAACACAGCATCAAAACATGCAATGTCCAAAAGCGTGGTGCCAGTGTGTTCTACTAATGGGAGAGGGGGGTTTCTCCTGCTTGAGTCGCTGGGTAGAGATTGTATTGATGTCAGAGGTTAGCCATGCAGCCTGCTGGATCTGCCTGGCAACAATACAAGGACACCCTCTCTCCTTATGAACCGAACCGAAATAAAAGTGTGCTGCAGTGGGACAGTGTCAAGTGGGATTCCTCTGAGAAGAGAGGTCCAGCTGCTTAACTCTGACAAACTGAAAACATCGGAGTGCCAAAAGATGTACATAAAAGGACTTGTGTAGTTCTCGAAGGGAGGGGAGCAGAGGACAGCAAAACAGCTTCAGACTCAGTATGCCTCCCATTTGGACAAAACAGATTGTCTTATTCAAATCTTCAAGAACGTTCAA
>JAPMNZ010877664.1:0-14246 GCA_029875035.1 Pomatoschistus microps
TTGATCTACGTGTTATTAAGCTTTTAGGGGTTTGTCCAATCTCAGGGTGTGAAGTCTATTTGGATCTATGTACTGTATACAGCGGAAGATGCTCAAGAGGTGATGTAGAATGCCGCCCACGACAAAACTATATGTATCCTTGTAGCAAAGAGGGCAAACTTAAAGAGGAAGAGGGATAGTTTTGTCTGCTATATTGGAAGATTCTGTGCCACATGAGAATCAGTGTGCCTTTTGAACATTTAGAATATCAATTTTGCTAAATGTTATCACTACATTGCCCACATGGTGCAGACATACAGCTGTAGATCCTGATAGCAAGTATGTAAAAGGAGAGAAATTTAAAAAATACAAAAAAAGAAGATAATAGATCTATCATGCAGGGGGAAAATATGCATTAATCACTATAAAACAAATTTGAGGGATTAAAGTTGCATGCTGCAGTAGCCAAAGTGATGTGACAAATGAATGAATACATTTGAATGATATTTAGCTGTAGTCTTGCATAGTAAATAGTGTGTAAACCGTGGCAGGAGCGCTGGTGTGTACTATCTTCTCTGTCTGGTGCACACTGGGGGTAGTCTTGCACAGTTTTTCCAATGTGGTTTTACTGCAAATGGCAAATACATTCTTGAATCTTGAAACCAACATTTATACACACAATGAATATAGTTACAGCTACACATGCAGCTCACTAGAGACCACGACTTCATAAAGGACAACATTACTATGTGGGAAAAGAACAAGAGCCTAATCACACTCAATGTTTGTAAAAAGCTTTAGCCGTAATTACATGAAGGCTATAGATTCTATTATACTCTTATAATCTCTTATACTCCTATAATCTCTTTTCAAACAAACACATACACACACAATGCATTGCAAGACTCACAAGTGACTGTTAAGCCTCTTTTCTACATGCTTGTGAGAATTAGCAAAGCATCCATTCAAAAACAATTGTCACACTAACAATTTAAAGTGGCATATGGAAGATCCTGAATTTGTTCTATTCAATATTATTAACAATATTTCAAAATTGAGTGGAAATTTGAACACAAACACTTTTATTACTACTGTTATAACCGGGACCAAATTATTATGTTATGTTTTTCTTTTCTTTTTTTTGTAGAGAAACCAGATACATTCCCAAATCCTTATCACTAAATACAACTTTATCGATGCTAAATAACATCCCGACATGTCTATTCAGGCTAAGACATGTATAATGAATGAAAGCGCTTTGAATTAAATTGTAACCGCAGCAGAAGAGAATCCATCACAGCCGATCAATCCATCTGAAAACTTTGAGTGAAAACCTGGGGGCAGATTTTGGCACCTTTGCAGTTGTCACCCGCTTCTGCTCTGATCCACGGTGGCAGCTCTGGCCTCCATCTCCTGACCTGCTTTTAACCCAATGCAGCCCAAATGTAGTCCTCTTATCTGTTCTTCCTGTTTCCTTCCTTCCTCGCTGCTTTTCCTCCGACTCCCTCCTTTCATTTTGAACAGCTGAAAATCCTGTCCAAGTCTCTATTGTGGAGCCTAATGACCAATACCGGATATGGCCGTCTATTAAATTTGAATTATTTCGGATGCGATGCCGTCAAACACGATACAACTTATTACACAGAGGAGTAATTAGTGACCGGAAGGCTGTCCGGCAATAACGACATCCAGACACTTACAGGTCTATGTGGTGGTGTTTGCCGCAAGCAGGAACTCAGGCCGTTAAATCTGCCGTTAAATGTGTGTTCTGGTGCTGTTTGACCGCTTCCTGTGTCTTTAATGAGTCTGAGTGAAGATCATAGGCCACAAACATGTACATTTCTAATAAATCAAAATAATAGTTCAAAGCAGTAGTTGGCCTACAGGATTTTGTCAGAAAAAAGGAACTATGTATTCCATTTCAGCAGTCTACTGACTATAACATAAAATCTGAATTTGTAGCACTTTGGATCAACTTATGTTTGAAGAAAACATAAATTTTGCATCAGTATTGCCATCTAGAGGTAGAAAAAGTTAAAGCAGGTGGTAACAGGTTGGACAGTTAAGACATAAAGCATGTTTGTTAAGTATTCTGGTTGCAACAAAAATGAATGGTTTGAATGGTTACTTGTATTTAGTTTTATATTTAAAGCTAGGAACTTGATATTTCAATTACATTATTACATGTAGCAATTAAACCACAATTCATGCAATAAATCCGACTAGTTTCAGGCTTTCATAGCATCACTAGTTTTCCTATACATGCTTTTTTGACCTCTGTTACATCTTTGTATCATCTTTTTCAGTCAAAAAAGTGAAATCGAGAGGACCACCCCCACTCAGCCATCCCAAAACGTCAGTGTCGACTCACAAAGCTTTCTTGTATGTATAAGCAAAAGATGTTAGATGAAGTCAGCGTTTTGGTGTCTGATTTGTTTACAAATTTTACTATAACAACCAACAAGGATTATTCATAGAAGAAACTTAGGCAAGCTTTAATTAGTCAATAGCTTTTTTATCTTCCCCCCAAATCGACTGCATTTACAACAACAGTATACATTTTTACGATGTTTATCACAGGAAGATTTCCATGGTAACTCTTGACAGAAGTGCTATTGGTTTTCACGCACTGAGTAATGGCACCTATTTCCTCGATTCTGATAAGTTATTCAAAACAAGTACACAGAGTCTGAAGTCAAAATGCAAAGACACAGACAGGGAGCTTGAACAGTTAGTGATCAAACATGATGGTATTAAGAACGTCTCACACCTTAATCCAGTCTCTCTCACATTGGGCCGTATTTGCATCCCTGCTGTTGTTTTAATTAAAATGAAAGACACAATCAACTGGCTGTGATTGACACTTTGTGCTGGCATCATATTAGATTATCTTCACACTTGGCTAAGTCCACAGACGAAGGATGTGAGGCTGCAGGCAGTACACCAAATTCAACATGAAAATATGGACAAAAAAGGCATACTCTCTTCTCTTGTGTATAGAACATTATTACCAATAGGACTGCAGCTATACTCATTATTTTAGTAAACAAGCACCATTATAATAATACCATTGATTACTATGTTCAGATAACTTTTTAGTGATTTGAACAAGGCAGGCAGATTAGAGCTTATTTGAAAGTAATGAAGAAAAAATGGCAATTCTCTGATGACCATTTTGTATCACTATAATGTTTATATTTTAGCCTAGAAAACATGTATACTGTTAAAAAACATATATTGCCATTTTAAAAATCCATAGAAAGGCCTACAAGTATGAGATGTGCTTTATTTATCTCAAAAAGGAGAAATGTACAAGTATAAAAAACTTGAAGTTAAAATATCCAAATAGCTGGGATAGAACTGTGAATATACAATCAGGATGTTAAAAATAATTAGGTTAATTGACCATTAATTATTCAGGCTACAAAAATCATACAAGCTGAATGAAAGCATTATATTAAGTGGCTTTAGGCAATAGATGCGTAGATTCTCTATTATGTTTATTAAATTTGCAAATGTTATGTTTTTTTCTACAAAATCAAACCATATTCTATTGAACTTAGAAGAGGACTTGTTACATGTTAGACGTCTCTGTTTTTACTTTGATCAATATTCGTGAATATTTGTTAAACCGCAGTGTTTTTCCCGTAATAACCATAACTCTAACATTAGTGACATCCCTATACAGCCATGTGCAATGTACTTTCAAATTGTACTCCTTCGTAATCATTAGCAGTTAGTAATCACCTAAATGGCTATATTGTATTAAAAATTGTAATAGTGAGCCTAGGATTCAAAATCATTCAAACATAAAAAATTAGCTCTGACGCTTCTACTTGTGTCTTTTTGTAGTGTTTAATTTGAAGTGCATTTTTTTGACGCTGCATTTTCACTTTGCCTTGACAGCCCTCCTCCACCTCGATGCCCACACCCTCACACCTCCACTGCTGCAGCTGCCATCTCCTGTCATGAGGACCACCAAACACCTCTCTCCCCCTCATCTCAGCCATAACAGGAGGAGGGGGGGGGGGGTTAATCACTGTTCTGGGACATTACTACTACACCAATGGGCCCCCTCCCACATCATTAATTTAACTCGCATCACCCACACATTTGATGGCACTCTGCTTCTATTGACTGGCTTTCACTACGGCAGTCAGTGATGAATGATGGCTATTGTCCGGCATGCGTTCACTGGAACCAACAGAGAAGACGACAAAAGTGCTCTGGGTAATGTACAGCAGCTGTGGCCACATCTGTCAGGAGAGCACAGTGGGAGACGTGTCAAGATTGGACTGCTTTTACTCACAATTACTGAGAATAAATTATATTCTAGAGGCACATCAAATTGCAAAACTAGAAAAAAAAATTGTGCCGAATATGCAAATACAGTCTGAACGCTAATGTGGCATTCCACATTTTGGTTAGTAATTGTTTGACCAAAGAAATGCAGATTGACCATAGACATGCCTGGTCAGAGTTGGGTTGGTTGACCATGAGGGCTTTGGCATTACAAATACGAGTTACTAGATTTCAACATGAATAGATCACTGTGCAGCTAAAGCACTAGAAAATAATCACTCTAGTAACAAAGAATTTGACTTTAAAAATGTTCAGGTCATTTCCTCCATACTTTCTCGTTTTGACTGTTTTCAATATAGATCCTTAAATATAATTAGTCAACCAATACATACTGTCGTCGACCATTGAAGAGGTTCCCAACCTTTTTTGCCCTGACAACCCGCGCACCAGCATAGACAGGGCACAAGTACACACTATGTTCTGCCGAGGCCTCATCATTTTCTTAGCTGGAAATGTGGAATGTTTGGTTTTCAGCTAATTTTGCATTAAAATGTATTGCTTTATGTCAGTGTTTAAGCCAAACGATGGGTTTCTTTTAACTTGAGCTGTTTCTGAACCTAAAGAGTACATGCTTGGACTGGACCAAAAGTAAGACAGTATTTCAGTTTGAAATAAGGCAAGCTTATATGTATAACACAGTTCATACACAAGGCAACTAAAAGGGCCTAACATAGCAGTTTTCTCACAACAATTAGCTTTAAAATGATATTTACTATTAATATATCATGGCAGCACACTGGACTGGACTTCGGTGCTATCGTCCAATGACCGAAGCTCTACTGCTATGAAAATTTGACTTTCTGGAGACCAATGAATATCTCGTTACATTTTCAATCAGTATCTGGCTGACGGGGGCGAATGTGTGGAGAACGTGCTTTATACCGCGGACATTAGTATTCTTCTCAGGCCTGAATCATGTCGGCTTCACTAACAGGATCAACTTACACGCTTTAATATTGTAACAGGGCAATCACTCTTCATCCAGGATATGATTGAAACATTCTGACTCATGCCAGCCACCGTAGGATGACACATTTACAGTAAGTATAATGGAATATTTCAACAAGAGTTTGAACCTGAAAATATGAAACTATTGGGGAATTTGAAGACTATAAATTATTGGTAATAAGGGCTGATATGGGCGAGTGGTTACGGTGCAAGTCTCTCAACAAGACAGTCCTGAATGGGTTTGACTCCAGGACTTTACTGGGTGGAGTGAGCATGTTCTATTTGTGTCTGTAATACAAATCTATTAATACTGTATATCAGAATGTAATGCAAATCAATATATATTATGTAAGAGGATATTGTTGAAAATATGGGCAGTGATCGGAGTTTGTGCAGTTGTGGTTCACAGTGACAGTAAGGAAAAAACAGTTTCCAGTAAAGACGTTTGAGATCAGTCTGTGAAGCAAATTGAATTTCCATCACAAACTTGACTATTGTCTTTGATAACTTTGATCAAATAAAATCAGCCAGTGCTCTCTCTTTCCACTGCCTGCAGAGAGTTAAATCTTTTCCATCACAGAGAAAGGACAGGGGCCCACTGCCTTTTCCTTCCTGCAGCTGAACCACAGCAGTGCACTTCCTCTGCTTCACCCTCAAACAACAACACACTGCAAGGCGGCATAAGGTGCATACAAACACACACATTTATAATTTGTTGCCAAAAAGCAGTAGAAAGAGGGTCGTCTCTTGAGTCAGTTCCCAGGCCTCTGAAACAAGGTCTTTGTTTACATGTTCTTTCTCACGCTTCTGTCCAATGAACAGAATGACCATGGATCACTCCAATTCAACAGTGAGCAGTATTTACACTCTCACAAATTTGTGAAACTTCAGAAAGATGACTTGACACAAATATATCCTTGTCCTGAATGATAGGAATTGAGGTTATGTGAGAATTGAAAATGCGTTGAAAGGTAATTACAGAAAGTCTTGATCTTACCATAACAGCAGAGAAGACCCATCTTTTTACCTGTCCGTCTCCAAAACCAGTACTTGCGTCGGCGTTTCATCATTGGAAATCCAGTCTCTTTGTATGTTCAAATAAAGTACAACGGCAGTGTTGTATGTCCATATAAAAATGACCTACCAGAAAGCATTCGTCCTAGAAAAGATCTCCTGTATACAGCAGTCAGCCACTCCATCCCGCTGTCAATCACAGACAAGAACGAAGTACGACTCTTTGCTCCGGAAATACACATCTGTTCACTAATATCTGTAATCCCTTTCTTAGTTTCTCTTCTCTGGACAGCAGGTCGCTCACGTTTCCACTTCTCCAGACATTAAAAGGCATTAAGAAACTCTAGCATGCTCCAACTCATCTCTGTAGTCTGTATACCACAAGTGGGATGTCCTCCATTTCGCAAAGATGTAGAAAGAAGAAAAATAATTGCTTCATAGCTTGCTTTAGGATGGAGCAATGTGTTTGGGTAAAGGGACTTCTCCATAAGCCCGTGGTCGTGTATACTTCCTTATAGAAGAAGAGAGCATGAGCAAGAGAGGCTATCAATGCCAGTGATGCGGGGAAATGATTCAAGCAACTCGGGGGAACGCTGCCTACAGACAGGAAGCTCAGGCTGGTGTTGGAAAGATAAGAATTTCCTGACTGGAACAAGCACAGGATTGGGAATATTGTGATTGAGCGCTAAGTGCAATCATAAACAGTTTGCATGACAGTAAACCAAAAGACCTACGGGGTTTTTGTCATGTTGTTGAAGAAATTCCAAAATATAAACAAGGGTCAAGTGACAGTGGCAAGGCCGGGTCTACCAGAAGCTACCAAAAGCGTCATTTTAAATTCAGTCAGTTTTTCTCATCCACTCCAAGTATGTGATAATTCTTTCGATGAATCAATTAGCGAAAGTATAGCCAGTCAAAAACATCTTCATAGCTCTAGAACAAGAAGTTTGATCCTTGTCTGAGATAGATCTGATTTTGGAACCAAGATCAAAAACGCCAAACTATGCCTTTTGTGTTTGTGATTTTGTCAGGATTGACTGTAAATACATAGAGTACAATGAGCCGCGACTTCCCTAACGAACCCTACGTGTTTGTTAGGGAAGTTTGTGATTAGGACAATAATAAAAAACGGATTAATTGATTACTAAATTAGTTGAACTATTTCAATAATCGATTAGTTGCGAATAATCAATTAACCTGTTACCGTAAGTGTTTTGAGAGCGAAGAACGAGTTGGATGGATTTCATTACACCACATATAATGAAGTGTGGTTTTGAAAATGAGAAACTCCAGCTTTAAATAAGAAGACTTAACACTAGAGTTTATTTGTGGTATGTTTTTTCACCAACTAATTGCATGAAAGTACAACATAATTTAGTTATCACATTGAATCGTTCATTTCAATTCTATTTTCATTGGACTGTCAACAAAAGAATTTATCTGAGGGTGGAGTACATAAAGGCAATTAGATTTGTATCACTGTAATAATAGCATAATAATAGGCTTTTAAATTTGAGGCCACAACATTGTCTCAGTCAATAGACCACAATGACATGAAACAAAATCATAATCTGTTATATTTTTACCTTCTGTCCATAAAAATATAATTGGCCAACACATTATTGATGTCCTTTCCAAATGTAATACTGTAATATTTCCTAGTGTTTACTGCCCCCTGCTGGAAAATTGGAACACAGTAGCCTCCTCTCTGTTTACTAATAGCATTGCCAATCACATTACATATTAAACATGTTTTTAAAGCAACACCGCATTAAAATACACTCAAAACCAGCTATGTAAAAAAATAACACCATAATCAGTAGGAGCCATGGACAGAAGTGCAACAGACAGTAAATAATAGAAACATATTATTTAATTGGTTAAAGTTGAGTTATGGGGACATGATATTCCTGTGGACATTCATAAATAGTTCTCACTACTGTTTTGGTCATAATAATGCCTGTTTCTGATAACACATAACACAGATCACAGACCACATCAAAAACTGTATGCTGTTGATGAATCATACGACCAACCACTAACAATATTGTGGGTGTCAATAATCATCTAAAGAATAAGATAATAATTATTAACTTTAGACTAGAGAGCATTCATCAAAACAAATCCATAACTACATCCAGAAGTCTAAAGCTGTAATTCAATGAAACTACACCCTACACTAGTCACCCTACACTAGCCGTAGCCTCCATTAGCGAAGTGTAAATGGCCTGGGACGGACAGAGGGCTCAGTTGTGGCACAATGGAGCATGGCACATAAACAGTGATTATGTGAAAGGCACAATTAACTCATAGTCTATTCTGGGAGCAGCGGACTAAAGGGACGTTAATTCAGCACAAAATAAACAGAAAATACTGGAAACACCCATGCAGTTCACAGCAACATAAAGCTAAAGCAGAGGTTTAGACTGGAAGACTGAAGAAACTATGAGTGAGCCATGGATCTATTTTTATAACGGTGTGAACAAGCTCACTGCTCCCAGTCCTCCCTCATTACTTTATGACTGCTCTTTTCCTAATCCCAATATGAGCTATAATAATGCATTTCCCTGGGGTCCTGGGAGCACTGCGCTGTGACTTTATAATACTGACTTGGAGTTGGAAATGTGTTTTGGCTCTTTTATTTTGACACGTTCCTGCCTCTCCTGTGGTGAAAAGCCAACACTGGAACTCACCAACTTTTCTCAATGTTATTATTCACAATTTTCATAAGCTTTAAACGTTCTTGCCATTATCTATGTTATCAACATGTGAAAGAACTCATTTGAACTCTTTCCTATCTTGAACTAGTCTAAATTTGTGCCCTTTGATCAGCCCTGTGTTTCAAAATGTGGCCCTGTGTGAAAAAGGTTCAGCCTCCCCTGATCTAATAGGTGTGTAGGAAGCAGATAACATACTCACCAAGAATGTAGTGGCTCAACAATGATTGAGTTTTGAGTTGAGTCATAAATAGTTGATATACAGAACAATCTTGTAACTGTCTTATTTCTTGATAAAAAAAATTATCACCTGAACCTTCCTGCTTCGGTTTGCACAAGAGACTGAAGGGCAAAGTCCACAGAATTACAGGATTCCCATTCTAAGCAGGATTTGCCTGGCTACATGCTTGCACAAGTTTTAACAGTACATTTTTAGATCCACATGCTACAGACATGCTCTTGCCTGTCAGTGGAAGGTCAAGTCCCAATGAAAAGTTCCAGGTCCATCCTTGAGAATATGTTTAATCATTGTTATACATTGGGGCTATATTGTAGTAGGCTATTATAAACACACAACAAAATGGAACACTGTATTCTTCACCTCCAAAGTGTAAAAGAATGTGGCCTGCAGCTCTGATAGTAAACCACAACATGCTAGGACGTGAATCCACTTGCTGAGCTGCCTAGATGTTGTGTAATGTGTAAATACTACTTTTGAGGCAGATCAGAAAACATGTGCCAAACAAACTGCATGCGTGCTTATACCCAAGTGTTCAATACTACTCATGACCAATACAATTCAATTTGCTCTTTTTCATAAAAAGCCAGATCTATTGTAGTGCCACACAATCCTTTCAAATGTACTGGCAATAACAAAGCATGGAGAAGAATGTAGCTATAGAGAAGCTATAGAGTCTCTAACCTTTTTCGATTGTAGAGCGACTTTTATGAAACAGAAATGGCAAAGAGCAACTCCTTTTAGTAGTCGTAATACGATTGTAGTCTATATAATAATAACTACAGCCAATCATGGAGAACACACATGCATGGTAAACCATTAAACCAAACAGTATCCCTGCAACAATGAAAATAATGAAAGAAATCATTCAGGATCATGTTACTTATGATGTTAATGCCTTGTGTGACTGTCTGTTGTTTTGTTCAGCACTTTGAGTTACCTTGTGTATGAAAATTGTGCTATACAAATACACTTTCCTTGCCTTTCTTTACATGAATATTGGCTAGCTACCTGAAAAGTGGCTACTGGTACCATCTGAGCCACAGGTTGGAGATCACTGAATTAGAGTAATACAACTTTTCCAAAACGGAGATATTTGTTTTTCCAAATAAAGACATCCATTATATAGACCTCCATTGAAGAAACATGAGACCATATGTGAAATAGCTTGCTTATGTGTAGGCATCACGTAAATCAGGAGTGTCCAAACTTTTTAACTAAGAGGGCCACTTCAGTTCGCTAGACTTGTCCAGGGGCCGACCACACAAATTGTAAAACTAATTTGACAAGATTTGGTATACTTTGAGATGCTAAATGAGGTACAACATGAGTATTTGTACATTATATGCACATCTGTGAGAGCTGAGGTTTGTTGGATAGCTTTCTCAATAGCTACATCAGTGCCATAGACATAATTTTGTGCCAGAATAAAAAAACAAATGTCAGTGCATACAAACACATGGATTCAAAAGGTCTGGATAACGCCATGAACTTAAGTTTATAGCTGCAACGGTATTTAAGGTTAGCAAGGCATAGGGCCACATAGAATGACAAAACGGGCCACAATTGACCCTCGGGCCATAGCTTGGACATGCCTGAGTTAAATGATAGCAGAATGTTATGAACGTCTTCCCACCTTCTGTCTCGTCGCCCTCGTCCATGCTCAGCGGCTTCCTGCGAAATGCGACCCTGCTGAAGCCGTCCATTCTCCGGTGAAGCTCAAACCGCTCCAGCATTTAGATGTTTTTTATGTTTTAAAATCGCCCATAACACTTTCAACCTCGCGAAGAGAAGGGAGCGGTCCTCAGGTGAAAATCCCGCCACTCCAAAAGTGAAAAGGAGCAGAAACAGGAAGTCCCACGCGCCACACTACAGCTATAAACATTTTGATATTGAAAGTTTATTACGCGATCACGTGGACAGCTAGCTAGGACTGTTTTGTTTTGTGGAATGTGTCAAACATCACTCACAGTCTGTGGGCGGGACTGAGACACAAGCTCCGCCCCTGACCCGCAACACCACAATGGATCTATAATAATAAAAACCACAACTCCCCATAATAAACACATGCCTAAATGTTTGGGGGTTTTTGCCCCAATTGCACATTTTGATCTGATTTTACATATTGTGTGTTTGTTTTTGATGTTCTTTGATAGACAATGTCTAAGTGTTTGATTAAGATAAATAGATCCTTCATTGGTCCCACTGTGAGGAAATTTCAGTGTTGCCTCACCGGTTACATGGACAAAAACAGTTTAGTGAAAGGCTAAATGCTAACTGCTGCAAGTAAATTTAGTGTGTTGGCATGGTAACTAGTACTCTGGTGGAGGATGATTGCTCTGGGAGTTAACGGTAGAACTCCTCACATAAAAAAATAATAATTAGCAATTAATTATTAATTATGTATTTCTAAAAACACTGTTTGGACTTACTGTAGCCATTCATTGTGACTCATAAAGTGTGAGAGGACTATTGAGGTTCAAGGAATTATTTTATTGACACTGGCCTCTGGTAAACTGTGCGCAAGAGTATCTCCTGCTTCTCTTTCATTCACTGCTCATTTGTGCAAACAAATTATAATAAAAGTCTATAAGAAAAGAAAACACCAACTTTATCATTCAGATATTGCAGAAAAACAATATAATAATTGTACCATACATGGACAAGTACAACACTAATACCTGGCATGAGAACATACGTGAGAATATCACATCTTGTTTTGAAAGAAACCTGCTGTAATGTTTGGTCTGATTACCGGTAGTGCATTGCTGAGAGATGCATTGTGCTTGAAAATATTGCATTTTGTTCAAACACTGATTGGTATTGTCGTTAGTTTACAGTTTGCAAAAGACAGGAGCAGAATGATGAACATTACACAAAGTGCAGTGCACTCACTATGAACTCTCATGACCAGTTTATCTCATGGCCACTAAACCTGTGCAAATAAGGAAAATCCAGCAAACGCATTCAATCTGCAAATTATAAAATATTTTTTACATACATTTAAATTATACAAATACAAAAAATTGTAAAAAAAAAAAAAGATCAAAACTACATGCAACAATTTCATCAAATAGAGGTAAAATCCTCCTATGTCAAAGATGAAGGATCATGCTAACTGTCCTTAGTGTGTTGATATAAAGAAGAGCTGCTTGGTTTGGTTAGGCAAGGCAAGGATACCAACTCTTTTAGTTGACTACATCCCTAAGGACATTACACATCCTTTTTATGGCTATACCATAACATTCTGCTTATACATATCTTGTAAAAATAACAATAAAAAACAAAAATGAAAAACAATCAATCAAACAAATAAATTAAATAAATAGTTTAAAAAGGCTTTGCACTGCAGTCGGTTATTCCACGATCAGCGATGATGGTCCTGCTCCTCTTCTGTGGTCGCAGTCACAAAGGCGGGGCAGGAGCTGCTGTCTCTGGACACGTCAGGTCCCAGGCTGATGGGACAGGCAGTTACGAGGGTCACACATGGAGAGGGCACCATGCTGGCTGAATCACAGCTGCTTCTCTGCTGCAGATCTACGACTGAAAAGACAATAAAAGGTCATCTAAAAAAATAGTAGTTATGTGAAAGAAAACATTGACATGCCATATGCGCTGCATATGGCATCAAAAAAAAAAAAACAGCAGAAGGAGCTGGTCTGACCTGTGGCCAGAGCCCTGGTGCAGACTGCTGTTGTGTCTTTGACACTTCCTCATTCACTCCATTTGTGTTTACAGTGATTACAGCTCATCCTTTTACATGTTTAAATGTGACTTTGTGTCAAGTGCAACTTTACTACAAACCATGTGTTAATTCCTCTCAAATGTTTTTTTGGGCTAATGGCTCCCATCAGTGCAAGAACAGCTCAGCAGTCAACATGGCAAACAAGTATTCTGAAAACTTAAAACTAAGGTAAAAAAAAACTACTATTTAGATGTATTAAGCTTATAGCTATTGCATCATGCAAAGCTGTGCATGCAAACCTCATAAATGCCATTATAAATAAGTTTATTGTTAGTGCAGACTGTGAGGAAACGTACATGCAAAAGTGAGCCTCATTCGTTGTGATGTGTTAATACGAGTTCTTCAAGTTGCTACAAGTTAGTGATGGAACTACAGATAGACTGTGTCTACAGCTACCAGCAGGCTTCAGCTGGTTACCTGCGGGCAAGAGAGGGCCTCTCTCGCCTTAGTGCTTGGGAGAGTGGCGATATTGAGGCAGCAGGCTGCTGACAATCTACAAAAAACTGATCAATTAGACAAACATACAGTTGTAACACTCAGGGACAGAAAAGGGAGCAACACCCACAGAAAACAGGAAGGAGCCTTTCACAAGATCGCTTATGTGTAAAAAAGTGTTAGTGACAAGAAAGAAAAGCACATGTTCACAAAAAGTCAAACACATAAAGTGACAGACAGACACTGACACAAAACAAGTTCACCATCCAAATGTATTGTTTGTTTGGTACACAAAATACAGAGTAAATATTGGAAAAGGTAAATATTAAACCCTATTCTTTTTGTCAATATTTAACATTTTTGCGAACCCGCTGATAAAAATACAACCATAAAAATCAATATATTAAACTCATTTGTGCTCATCTGCTTATTTGTTGAGTCAAGAGAAATTTGAAAAAAGCAATGGTCTGAGTGTGCCATCTGGTGGCCATGCTTGGGCCTGCTCAGGTTTGTGAGTTATAAAGAGGACAACTTTTTACAATCCGTTTTCCAAAGTTATCACAAGCAGTTTTTAATCTATCAAAAGCCAACATCTTCAAAACTAAACAACATGCACTGATCACTGTGGGCTATTTTAGGTAGGTTATTTTAAAAATACAACGCAAGTAAAAAAAAAAAATTCTAATAATGATATAAATGATATATTATGCCAATAGAAAACAATGAGACACACAAGTCAGCCACGAGGAGCCACTGTGCGCTATCTACAGAAACTGGTACATATACATTTATTTATAGAAAATTAAGT
>JAPMNZ010877693.1:0-10185 GCA_029875035.1 Pomatoschistus microps
ATATTCTTCTGCTTTTAATATTGATGAGGATAATAGTTTTTCATGCATTTAACCCCTCCTGAACCTGCTACATCTATTATTAATGTCCTTTTTAATCGCATGCTCCCCAAGTCAACTTCGATAACCTTTCCACAAACTTCCTATCCCTGCATTCAGACAAGGACATTGCCTCATTCTTCCACTGCTCTTATCCAGTTGCTTGTTTTTCTCAATTAAGATGAATTATAGAATTGCATTGGGGAGCGAGACATGGAGCGCTGTTGTGATGCTAGCCTCAGGCACTCGCTCAGTCAATGAGTTGGAGAGATATGAGTGCCTATTTTTGCCTTATTTGCCTCAACGTACAATAATTCATAATGGACTTATTGTTACACGCAAGTGAAGCCCTGTATGGGAGAAGAATCTGAGGTAAACAAACATACTGTCTTGTTATTTCTAACCCTAACCGTTATACAGACAGGTCCTTATGCTGTGAGTGATGCATACATGTTTGAGAAATCATTATTCTCTTAATTCTCAGCCCCATTTCCCTTTGGAAAGACTGAAAAAGGGGGTTATTTGAATAATGATTATTGGTTATGTATAAGACGGCAGAGATGGTATGTACGAATGATATTTATTGCATGCTGTACATAAAATGTTGTTATAGATTTGGCGGTTAGACCTGCATGAGGGGACAATCAGTATAGATTAAATTCTTCCGGGCCTAGACATTGGTGGTGGTAGATAAGACAAAGACTAAAGAGATGGTTTGTGATGATAGGGAGGAGGAGGGTTACTGCACGATATGAAAGGTATGCAGGGCAGTGCTTTAATGTGGCCAAAGGATTGATTGAGTGATTGTTGCTGATATGGAGCAAATTCTGAGGGAAAAGTTTGCTCATGAACATGTAGTTTCCAGCCTTCTGCTTAATTATTACGACAATCCCCATTTTGCCACCAGAACACAGCCACAGTTCTTCGCTTGATTTCTTTCATTTTTGCATGTGTGACTCTGTAGTTTCACATCGTCTGATGTTTTATGCAAGTTAACTTTATATTGTCCTGAAGCTAACATTTTTCTCTTTTACACTTTTTTCACATTCATTCATTCATTTTTGTGTAAAGGGAAACATATCTTCTGATTGCTTACGTGACCATGTTCCCGCTCTGCTGGATAAATGACAGGCTGCAGAGTGATATGGCAGTGCTTGAATTTAGTGTGCCGGCTGGTTATTTTATAACATTGTTTTAGATTAATGAGATTTTAAATGTGTAAAATATGGCTGCCGGGGATCATAAATTATCCCATTATACTGTATACAGTGGCAAACAGAAGCGTCTATGTATCTTTTTAAGTTTTAAACTTTGCAACTCTCATTGCAAAACTTCAGCCAAATATTTTCAAACCCAGTTGAGGTTCAAAATTAATTCAAAATATGCACAGGTTCATTAAAGCTGGGGTATCAAACATTTCAAACAGTTACTCACTGAGCTCTTTTAGTGCAGAAAGATGAAATGTGTTCTAATAATATGAAGACAGGATGTAGTGGTCTGATTTGTTTTACACATTTGTGGCAAAATTTTACTTTTTGAAGATTCTTTCTGTTAGGGAAAAACAACATGTAGTCTTTGATAAAAAAGTTGGGTAACCCAGCTCTAATATTATAAGCCAGGCAGGACCTGGTTAGTACTGTGATGGGAGACCTCTGGGGCAGCTGTGGCTACAGCAGTAGTGTATCACCACCATGCATGGAGTGAAATGATATCTACATGTGAAGCGTCTCCGAGTGTCCAGAAAGTCGCTATATAAAACAAATGAATTATAGGTATATTGCTGACAAAAATGTCCCCTCCCACACAAATTTGAAAGTAGCAAGAACCGTCTTTTTGAAGTAAGGTTGTCAATCTATACACCACAGCTATATATTCTTTAGCATTATCGAGCCAGTTAATAATGGGACAAGCATGCTTTTATTGCGTAGATAAGTGCAGGTGATATATAAATTGACAGAGGGAGAGTAGTGTGTGCAGGGGGGACCTGCAGTGTACGTTTCATTATTGGGCCTTCCTCCTGAGGCCCCAGTCTGTCGCTCACCTCAGCAAATGGAAGATATCGATCCTCACACCTTGTTATATGAAGCACGTCCGAACAGGAGAGACCCAAGACAAGGTGGCGTGATCAATGTGGCGCTGTCCGAAAATTGTCTCTTCTGCTCTGCTAACTTCTGTAACTTAATTTAACTTTAGTGAACCAACTTTACATTGTCTTCTTGCTTAAACATGTTGGATGTGATGAAGCTGTCAGGATTTTGTCTCAATAAAATCACAGTGGGAACAACCAAATGTTAAACTTTTACAGAAAAAAAACTGTTTTTACTCAATAGCTATTGCTGTAGCTCTTGTTATAATCCAAAAGGTCCTCGTTTCAAAACTAGTTAATACTTAATGATCTTTTTATTTTTTGTGTGCCATCATTTTCCATACGGAGCTAGCAACTTCGGCGCTTAGTGTGAGAATGACAGCAGCAAATATTGAATAAAGGAATTGTCAACTGAACCCTAGCAATTTATTCCGTGTCAATATCTCGTTTCGGCTTATGGACTTGCTTTATATGTAGTAAGATGGATGGATAGATCGATAGAGAGGCAGAGGAAAAAAGTAGTGAGTGAGAGTGTGTGTGTGCATTTGTGTGCATGTGAGTGAGTGTGCAAGTTAGTTCATTCATCATAAGTTGTTTACCATATTTACAGTCCTTGAAGATCTGAATGTCTGATCACAAAACCCACCTCTCGACTTCTGCCCAGCTCCGTCTTCTGTTTTTATTTGCTTCAGTGATTGCACAGTGACTCCACAGCTATTAAGATGATTGGAGACTGTGTAATGTATATTAATGTGCTTGTACTTTTAAGTTGTTTGGCTGCGCAGGATCTAATATTTCACTTGGAGACAACACTCTCTGCCCACTAGTGTTGGGTAATTAAACTGCGAGACGGTGATGTGTTGTTTTCTGCATACGGATGCAAACCAGGCATGGCCTCTTTTTAATAATAGCCCAACCATCTGTGAGACTGCGGATGTTCGGACCAACTTAAGATCAAGCATTACATTATGACGCTTTTGAGTTTGATTGTCAAGATTATTTGTTCTGTTGTTGATCATGAGAAAGCAGAAGGTCTGTTATTGAAATATATTAAAAAGTGTAGAGCTGGAGGGATTTCTCATGTTTTCTAATATGACAGCATGTTGTGGATTTTATTGTGATACTTTTTGTACTAATACTATTAACTCATTGACTGCCAGCCATTTTTGATTGTTTCACTGATTGCCAAGACCCACAGAATATTATGTGCCATGACTATGTTAAGTATGAAACCAGATTCTGAAAGACTGGATTGTCTATTTTCATCAGCAAAAATAAGTTTCTTTCTAGCTATTTTTGTTGTCCTATAATCCCCAGTCGGATAGAGGGAGGTTTGACAGAAATCAACAGTCTCAGACAAATATGTCAATGGCAGTCAATGAGTTAATAAATTAAACTCTGCAGCCTTTATTAACAATGCTAAGTCATTCTCATCAAAGTGTCAAACCAAACCAGCGCAAAAAAAAGTATTTTCTAATCTTCTCACATTTTTTGTTCATATAATTTTGACCAATGAGGTGATTCTGGATCATTTCCAAAAGCACACCAAACCACTTTTCAAGAGACAGTAATGTGTCACGGCACACTGGTTGAAAAACTCTCACCTAGAGAAAGGGAATTTTAAAGATGAATAAAAGAAAAATAATAGCAACACTGTAATATTTTGTCTCACAATAATTGCTTTTTCTCTATGAATCTACATTTTCTGTTAAAGACTTAACAGAAAAGTTAAAATGTTTTCATCCCCCTCGCGTTCTGGTGATTGTTAATCAGTATTAGTGTATTTTTTATTAAAAGTAGTGTTCTGTGCCATTTCATATGAAACAACAATAACGCACCTGCACCAAACATCCGCCTGAGCTCCGCATTAGGTCCATATCATTACTGAGCCTTAATAGAACATGTATTAGTTGATCATCAAGGACAAAAACCTTCCCCTTACCCATAATAGAGCTGGCACAGTCTGCTTCGCCTCACCTCTGCTCAGTGGTCATAATGTTACGCTTGATTTGCGTTTGAGCTCGTCCTGTCTGGCTCTGATTTACGGTCTCTGTCTTTGTGCGTAGCTTGAGGTCCTGTGCTACAAACCATCACAGTTTGATTAAATGAAGCGAGGCGAGCTGTTGTCTGGCACGTGGAGTTAACCCGAACGCCGAAACCTCTGACCTCAAGCATATTCATTTGTTAGTGTAGCTTGTTGATGTATTACGGGGCCAAACAGTGCAGGCAATGATAACAAATCCAAGTACTCTTCATGCATGTCATGTCTGTGAAGTCTGCAGCAAGGCCGCACCGATATCTATATTGTGTTCATCCTATTTCTAACCAGTTTTTATTGGAAATAAGAATACATTGCAAAAGTGATGAAACACTAGTGGAAAAGCAGCAACTTAAGTCGTTATTCGTCTGTATGTTAGTGTACTGTAGGTATTAAATAGCCATAGATAATTACTTCATTTGGAAATCTCATTCCAATTACAGTCAAATTATACTAAAATCATGATAATTTTCCCTAGTGTATAGATGATACAACTTAAATTGTAATTATTTTTTTTACAAGAAAGTATATTTCTGGCCAGGGGACACTGTACTATCATTTAAAATATAAAATATAAAGTATTTTTTAACAGAAATGTACCGGTATATAGAATAGTCCCTCCTTTTGGTATAACTACAGCCAGTAAGATTTGCTGGAAGAGAATAGTTAAACCAATGATTTTTTTTTCCTTTTTGCAGTATTTGTAATTTGTTAATTGCTTCCACCAAAATTGCGATACGACTGCGATTAAGAGAGCAGCCCTATAGTCTGCGTACCGTCAGGCAGAATTTCAACCTAATAAATATTCGCGGCACATACAGCCATTCATTAATTTCCCATCAACCCTTCTTTGGTTGTGTTTCATCTCATCCCCGTGTGTTAAGTGGCCCCATCTATTATTATAAGCCTATGTCGTGCGCATTAGTAACTAGTTGTGTTGTCCGTAGCGATTGATTGGAGTAATTGTGACCACCCACGCTCCTCCGAGTCCTCTATACGGTCCGGGACATCCTTTACACCGCACTGCACACACCAGCGCACAGAAAAGCCCCGGCCTTTGTTGTCACAGAAAATGGAAGTTGTGAAGTCAGTCATGCCGAATAAATTGTAAATTGTTGGAAAGATATAAACACCTTTATGTTCGCGGGGCCGTCATTGTGCTCTGTAAATGACCTAAGCGAGAGCCGCCATATGAGGGTCAAGCCGCTCCAATTTTGGCTCTTGTGCGGACACTATGGTCACGCCGAAAAAGCCATCTGTACGGCGGACGGGGCGTCAAATAAATCAGCTCCAGAATAGAGAAAGTTAGCTGTAAGTGCGTCGGCTGTATGGACCACTCCAGCGGCTCGCAAAACACGCATTGTATTCTATAAAGGCATTTTTTAAAAGGACTATTATCAAGAATTACTTTAGAATTGGGGTCTGAAATCTTTTTTTTCTTATACAGCCCGCCTCAGAAAAAGCCTTCAAAAGCTGAATTGCTTTTTAAATGTGCTGCCAGATGGTCTATTGAATCCTGTTTATTTTGTGTAAACAAATACACCACTGCACGTCTAAAGTCTAAATGTCGCTAGTGTTTAGCCCGACATGCAGTACGTAAGGATGTGCGCAGCAGTGGGCATATATTTTAATAAAGTCATGAGCAGACTCTGTGGATTATTTTAAAGCAGTAGATTTAATGACTGCATATTTAATATTATGGGAGACATTCTTGCTTTACAACATGTTTAAGAAGTATTCATGGAGATTGACTCATGAGCCACTAATCTGACTAATCCGTCAGAAGTCATTTGTTTTAATTAAGAAAAAAAGTCTACTACTGTGTTTACAGACGACTAAATGTGTTCATTTAATTAATTTAATGTTTGTATTGTTTTTGATTCCTCTGCTTCAAACAGCTTGTGGTGGAGTCTACATGTTATGTCTCAGTCAGACTTGTTTAGTCACTAAAACTGTTCACTAAAACTTTACTGATGGAGGGTCCGCTTTTTGATTGAATTCATTCTAAATGCCTGGAATGTTCCTCAGAATGGCATTATATTATTTATCAATGTACGTTTTTAGACTTTTGAGCCATAAAACGCCAGTAATTGAATTATTATTTTAGGTATGATACATATACATACATATATCAAAAATCTCCTTATCTCCATGCCAACAGTCAAGCAGACCCAATCAGAAAAGTTGCACAATGTACCTTTAAGACAAATATTCAGGCCTAAAGTGGAAATGGTGGAAGGAAATGTTTTTATATAGCACGTTCCAAACTCGTGTGCAGACATTGAACTTGTGACACATTCAAAACTTATTTTTTCTAGACTTTTACAATCCTGCTAGAGAGGAAAGTCAAAATAAGGGAGTCTGAGCTTGTTTTTTTAAAATCAGAAATAAATGAGGGCGCCAGATTGTGAAGGGCTTTATGTACAAACAGGATTTAAATTCAGTCTGTGCCGGAATTTGAAGCCAATAACGATATTTTAACATAAGTGTAACGTGAGATCTTGTTCTTGTCTATGCGTGAATATGAAAGGTCTGGATATTTTTACATTTTGGATTCGAATCAATTTGGATTCACCCCGCAGCCCGACGATGAATGTTTTTGAGTGCATTACATAAACTCCCCCATTGTTACAGTTACAGGCTGCAACGACAAGCTGTTTATTTACCTGTGTTTGATCTTATGGAGTGAAGAATGTTGGGTAAAATTCTCCAGGGGATTACATAAAGTTAATCTACACACATTATAATCCCTGCTTGTGAAGTTGTGTGTGTTTTAATACTTTATCTATACATAGTCCATAGATTCCCAGACAAATCCCCTGAGGCAGCACAATCTAATCAGATGGTCCATATGCTCCACGTGAGCTCGGGCTAATGCTGTTTTTGTGTGGATAGTGCCTCAAACTGACTGGGTTTTCACAGCCTAATATCCGTCATAAGAGTAGATTAACTGGCTGAACTGAGCAGGGATTTCTTGGCTACTGTACGTTGAGGCAGAGAGACAGAAGTGGTTTTGGCGCCAAGTCTTATGTTCTCGAAAATAAATGGGCTAATAATGACTCTATCCGCTATTAGGTCTGTAATTAGCAATTATCTTGATAATCGATTTGTTCCAGAAATTCCAATCCCAGTATGGTATTGCTTTTGACCCAAAACAAAGCTCAAGTGATGCTCCTAGAGAATATATTCAAAGAGATTATGCATTTGGTTGTTTTATTATAATACTTTGTAAACTACATTTTAATTTCAATCTGCAGTCATTATAGAATAAAATCTCTTTTCATAAACCTCTTAACATCTTCTACGCATGTGTATGTCTATGTAAGGTTAAAGAATTATTAATAAACTAGTCAATAACTATTTCAATAATGGGTTAGTTGCGATTAATCACTTAACTTCTTGCAGCCCTAGCCTCAACATTAGCTCACTCAAATCAGAATAGCTTTTTAAAATGTCACGAGTGATTCAATGATTTATGTTTTATTATGTAGAAAACTGTCCACGTCTCTGTGGGACCTTAATTATAGATGAAATCTGGATTTACCTGTAGTTGAGTTTTAAAAAATAATTTTAAACTTTCAATATTATAGTGTGCTATATCTGGTGTGAACATGTTTCATATGTACAGAGCACTTTTAGATTACAACAAATATTGTATTTCCTTCAACAACTTGAGCAGCACAATCAAATTAATGCTGTGATTGAAATTCATGTTGGTTTTCCATGATTGTGGTTGTGTTGTATTGTATTTTTGCAAAAATCAGGAACCCAAAGAGTTGAAACACGTTTTTTGGAATGACATCGCACTAAGGAGACTCCTTCACAAACAAACAACATATCAAATACTAATTCATTCTTATTTTTCTGCAAAATAATCAATTTTTTTGTTTGATGGAAATGAAATGGCCACACTGGAATAATATTTGTCAAATTTGAAGCAAAATCTAAATTACATTTACCTTTAGTGTCGTAGAACAAGTAATACTTCACTCTATCACACTTATTTGCTCACATGTACTTTGACCTACATACCTAAAGAAGTAGAATATCATAAAATGTTGCTGAGGTTTTTCAGAAAGTGAAACCATTGCAAAGCATAAAAAGCCTGAAACATTCATGACATTCCAGTTTCACATTCTGAAATGAACTTTTCAAAAGATCCACATTTTTTGAGTATTTCTGTAAATTGCTACACTCAACGCAACGGCAAAACCAATATTTTCTTTCAGATAAATCTGACTTCATTCTTAATGGTTCTTTGTCCTGCTGTATTCACCAGTCCTCTGTCAAATCTCCCCATCATGTGAAAGTACATTTCTGCTAACACGCTGTCATGTGTCAAATGTATAAAAATGAACCATCTTTTCTCCTCGTTGTGTAGAAATCAATGCAGTGCGTGTGAATGAGGTTACGCTGTAGTCTATGCCTCCATCCATCTCTGCCTCTCTCCTCTTTTAGCCCCGTCAATCTTCTCTCTGTCCTCGTTTTGTTCCTGCTCCGTCCTCACGTTTTGTCTAAAAAATGACTTTCCCCATCTGGACTCCACCATTAGCTCTCCAACATAAAAATAGATCGTTGTCGTAAGTCTGACTTTTCTCTGTAATGTATGGAATAAGGTGTTGTAGGGTAAAACAGGGTTATTATAGCAGTATTGTGAATTCTCAACACATTTGTAATAATATAAATAAATTATGTTTGGTTTTAATGGGCTGTTCTTTTATGGCCTATTTCTGGCTGTAGCCCCAAATGTCGAACAACTATTTTGCAGGGACGGGGACGGTGTACATTCATAAACATTGCTGTCAATGTTTCAGAAATAGCCCAGGTATTTTTCAGTTGTGTCCCTTGAGAGAAGTCAAAGTCACCTTAAAAAGTAATACATGATATTATGATGCATAAAGGGAAGGCAATAGGCATAAAAACAGAGCATTGAAAGTTGCAACTCAAAGAAAATTTGACTCATTCGCTCATATTTTGTAAAACATTCTTCAAATTAAAGGGACTTCATTCCAAAATCAGTGAGTGTGTTTATATCGAATAACTCATCGATATTCAATTAAATTCACTTTATTCTCGTATAGCCCTAAATCACAACAGTCGTCATCTCAGATGACTGAACAGAACTGTGGAAATCGTCAACACAGATCAGAGAATCAAAAGTTAAGACACAAAAAATATAGAACACATATGTATTGATCCATTGGGAGAGACCAATGTCCATAAATGTTGTAGAGATAGTACAATTTCATATGATAGAACAAGACAAGCTAGTATGGAAAAGCAGTCCATTGGTGTCACACGATCAAACCATTTCTACCCTGTTTACGCTAATTTACATTAATCAAATACTATTGAGACATGGCCAGCAGATGCATTTAAGAACAGAGATATGGTGCATTTAACTGCACAGCAGAAATTAAATGACTTGGGCTCCTGGAGTTGAGTTCTTTCTATATACGGTATATCACAGCAATTGTATTTATAATTACTGTTTCAAGGTTTCAGTGCTCAGGCAAAGAGATTCCTTTGAAAGCATCACAAGGCTGACCAATCAGAATAGCTGCTTGTAGACTGGGACTAGAGTCACCAAATAATCAGATGTGTGTGTACTTACATATTATTCTTATGCTTTATAGATGCATAAAAGGAACTTTGTCCAAAGGTATTTCCGTAGAACAAAGGAAGTTAGATTTTTGTGGCTTGTGTGATTGTCCCTCTCTGCAGTACTTTTGGAAAAGATTTGTTTATAAAATGTGCTATACAAATGGATAAGTGGATTTGGATTTGGATGCGCACTAAAATGGCGACAGCCTGACTGCTCTTATGCAATCTACAATAAACAACAAACAATAAAAGCAGACACCAGGAGCAGCTCTTGGCATGTTTACTACTCATTTGCTGAAAAGTTGCCGGTTCTGGGGAAATATGTATTTTATTTATCTGAAAATAAACCTGATGAACCTGCTCTGTTTATAGTTCACAATGTTGGACAACGCAACAGTGGACGCAGTCTGCAGAGGTTTTA
>JAPMNZ010878024.1:0-10184 GCA_029875035.1 Pomatoschistus microps
AAAGTCACATCAGAAATCACACTGGACGCGAGAGAAACTGGATCTTCACAGGGTTCTTTGCTGATTTGAGTTGGGTCATCCATCTTAGCTGTTTCGGTGTTTGCCGACTTCGCGTCTTCCGTTTCTGTGTCGCTTGCAAAAGAAGCACTGAGACGTTTATTCTTCTCCCGTGGCATTGGGACGGGCAATGGCAACTTTTCAACCTGATGAGGGGTTGCCCTGAAAGACTCTGCAATTTTGGTCGAAGAAGTTCCATCTGAGTTCACTGGCAGGTCTCCTTGTTCAGGATTCTCAGAGTTAGTACTATCTGTCATTGCTTTGGCGGTTTGATCTGAGAATGAGGCACTGAAGAGTTTCTTTTTTCTTGGTTTGGGTATGGGAAGTGTGTTGGAGCGATCTTGCTTGTTCCGTAACTGTACAGTGGGAGCGACCAAAGTGCTGGTTGTGGAAAGAGATGTTTTGCTGTTATCCACTTTTGGAATTTCCATAGACTTTTGGACTGATTCTCCTCGTCCATTTGTGTCTGTAACTTTGAAGTCATCTGGGAAAGATCCACTACAACGTTTCTTTATTCTCGGTCGAGGAACAGGTAAAGTCACTGGTTTAACTTCCAGCTTTGTTTCCAAGGAGTTGATTTTAGAAACACTCGCATTAACAACATTTTCTTCTTTCTCTGCAACAGTTGGATGTGTAATTTTATCTTTCTTACCAGGTTTTCTTAGTGGCAATTTCTTTCCTTTTAGAGAAATTCCAATCTTTTTAATAAGAGAGACAGGCTCTTTTTTCTCATTTTGAGGCAGCTCTTGTTCAGTTTCAGAGACAGCTTTGTCTGCTTTCACTGCAGTATCTACAGAGGCCGCTGATCCTCTGTTAATCACAGAAGCAGATTCGGTTTCTGAAATTTGCCTATTTACTGATAAAGTTTCCTTGGGTTCCAATTTATCAATTTCTTCATTTTTGGGTTCATCTTTCTTGGCATCATTTGCAGAAATGCTTCCTCCCTTCTTTTTGGATTGCCAAACAGGGGAGAACACTTTGGATTGATCACCTATTCTCTTTGGGATCTTTAAAATTCTTCTTTTAGGTTTTTTATCTTTTGTGGCAGCTTCAATTAGATCGTCTTCGTTGGGTGCTGATTGAAGAGCAGTGTCACTTTGTGGTGGGCTTTAGGACAAAAAGAGATAAGCTTCAGATTTGAATTGGCCAAAGAAATATATCTGTCTTTGAAACTCAACACAAAGGCACACTATATACACAATATACTAAAGTATATTCCTTAACGCTCAGTATCGCCGTAAGTACAACGAAGACCCTCAGGGGACGATAAAGTTTATTATTTTTTAAAGACGGCAAGACAAAGTTACACTAAAGAAATAACAATTCACAAAATACAACATCCCCATCAATAACATGTTCTTAATAAATGCATTAACCGAACATAACATCTTGTATTTGTTCTGGCCTTCATCACAAATATCAAAGACACGCAGAGTAGTGACATGCAACATTTCCATGGTGCACTCACCCTGTGTCCTTCTCACTCGGGGTTATTACTGTTTGATCTTCGTCCCGTTCTGCTGCCTCTGTCAGCTGCTTTACTAACCATCCTTCACTCTCTTCCGGGAAGAAAACTGAATCTTTGTTAGATTCTGGAACCTTCTCCAGCTTTTTCTCTGCCTCTTCAAAACTCTCATTGGGTATATCTTCAGCAGTGAGTGGTGGCCATTTCTTAAATCTTGCCCAAACTGGAAAGGCATCATCTTGCATGGCCAAAGGGACTGAACACGACCTCTTATCGAGCAAGTCCCAGGCGGTTTCCTGAGAAGCCCTCACTTTCTTATCTGTGTTCATGAATTGCATTTCTGAAGAAACTCTGGGCATGGCTTTGACTTTGCTATGAGCAGACTGAGTCCTGTCCTGCAGGCTCACAGATGAGGTGGTCTTCAGGTGCTGATCCTCCTCTGCAAAAGTAGTGCTAGCTGGCCCCAACATAGTAGCTACTGAGTCATAACTGTGAGGAATGGAGACTGGGGTAAGTGGATGATCTCAAAAACCATGCAAAAGGTGTATTTATTTTCTGCATTGATCATTGTAAGTTGGTTGGTGATTGTCGAGCTAAACAATGACATGCACTTGATGTTGAGAATTGTAGTTGTTTCTGCATGCTGCATCTTACTTACCCTTTCTGAAAAACATCTAACATTGACTTAAGAAGATGGGGGGATGGGGTTTCAGTCTGCTTCTCTGGCATCATTCCCTCTGCTTCCAATACCTCCCATCCTGGTTCAGTCATATCCACCAAGTCCATCTTTGTTTCTGCTATCTCAAGCTTTTCTTTTTCAGGTTCACTGGTGACCCAGATAATATAATAATTATACTATTTACAAACAAATACCACACTATCCATGCACAGAACGTTATGCAAGCTACTTCACTGCAAATCAGGCAACACAAGTGCCACTTACCTAGTTTGTTCTACTAGATTGTGAACTGCACAGACAGCATTTGCCCCGTCTGTTATAGAAGCAAATGTATAAAGAGAATGACTAAAATGATCACATTAGCATTGTGATCACAGTGTAATTTCTTACCATATAATTGTTCTGTGCTGAGCGCAGGGACAACAGTAGAGGTTTGGACAGGACTTGACTCCTCTGGAATCTCACTGGCAGGTTTTAGACAGTGGATACTTATATACTCATCAATTTCATCAGTTACAGATTGTTGCCGTTTTTGATCAATGTCTTCATCTTGTGCTATTATCTTTGTTTCTTTAGCTTTGGGTAGAACAAGTGCAGGGGATTCATACGAAAGACTTTCAGTCGGGAGAGGTGTCTCAGTAATTTTTTTTTCCTCCTTTGTAGTAATTATTTCCTGTGCGTTCACCTTGGCTGGTTCCATTGTTTCTATGGAATTGCAAGTAGGTAATGTCTCTTCTTCTGGAATAGATTCTTGTAAGAACTTTACAAGAGGTACTGAAGTAATACTAGAGGCTTCATCAAAGAGCATTCCTGTGGGTTCTGGCAGAGAGCTCTCACTCGCTGTGATACGAGTGGATTGAACTTCAGATTTTACACTGGAACCATCAATAATGTTGGCATCTTTCTCAGAGTAACTCATCTGCATAATACTGGGGAAACCTGGGACTTTAGCCATTCGAGGACACAATGGTGCCAAATTTATGGCCTGCCCTATCTTTTCCTCGTTAGGTTGATGTTTTATAGTACACACCTTTCTGTTGTAGTGTCTCTCAAAGAGTGAGTCCTGCTGTGATGGTACAGCTGACGGGAGCCAATCAGTGTTTAACATCCTCGCCGATGGAAAGCCAGGCGAGCGTGACACACATGGAGTGCATGCATAAATACTCACTATGCTGTGGGGCATATTCAGAATGGGAGCAGATGGTAGGCCAAACACCCGGGCTTCTTTTGGGCAAGACAGAACCATCTTCACCATACTTTGCAATGTGACTGTGTTTGGATGTGGGGGTCCCGCATGTAAAATATTCTTTATTCCTCTTTTATAAGAACTAGTCCAAAGTGGTTTTGTTTCATGCATGAACCAATGTGCACTTATTGTATTTGTTAAAGAGGCAAATCCTTGGACAGGGGAATCCCTAGGACAACATGGCACCAGACGAGTGTTATTGGACTGACGAGGAGCAGAAGGACAACCAAAGATCCCTGAAGCGGGAGGACAACATGGGGCTAACAAAAACATTGTGCTTGGGTTTTTGTCAAGAGTTGAAATATCTTCAACAACAGCTCCCTTTACAGCCCTTTCACAAACTGCTAACACATCAGCTGCAATCCAGTTGGAATATGAAGAACTTTGAAGAGAAGAAAACCCAGAAATTCCTGACTGTTTTGGACACAAAGGCTCGAGAGCACTCATGTTGTATTGAGGGACTGATGGAAAACCCAGATTTCTAGCTTTTCTTGGGCATGAAGGAACCAGAGAAACATTTTCATCTGATCTGACTACAATGAGTTTCAAAGCTGCTAAGTTAAGCTCAACATCCCTCTGTGGTTTGTGGATGCATAGGCTTGTGGAAATACTAGTTTGGTTTGTTTTAACCTCTTGGATCGATGGGAATCCCAGTATTGCAGAAACTTGGGGGCATGAAGGAACTAGTCTTATTGCACTTGCCCCATAATAAACAACTTGTGGATTTGGGACAGAAGGGAAACCTGGGCAGCCTGGTACCTTTGGACAAGATGATGCAAGACATACCATTCCGTTCATGGCTTTTGTGCCAAATGTTCTGATTAGTGTTGGTCGAACCTCTGTTAATCTAGAAGCAAAAACTTCTCCTTTCTTTAGATGCCACTCTTTACAATCAGGACCAGATATAAACCCTGGTATTTGAGATAATTTACAGTATGAATTTGATACACATGCCCCGATTCTTGGAGGACAAGATGGACATCCATAAATTGTTGACTGTTTGGGGCAACTTTTAGCGAGGCTGATCATGTCATCACCATATTTGCATGTTTCATTGAATTCCATGGATGGTATAGGTGTTTTTGAGTTCTTTTCTAAAATTAAACTTTGAGTAACTTCCCAGTTTTTACTATCACACTCCTGGAGAGATGGGAACCCAGGTACAGATGCAAACGCTGGACATGTAGGACTCAGACTTATCCCAGTAGAACCACAAATAGAAACCGCAGACTCTGAAGCAGATGGGAACCCTGGAATAGTGGCAAACATGGGACAAGTGGGAGAAATGGCTGGCATAGCTGACATGTCCTCTGTAAAATGTATTTCTTTGATGGAGGCTGTTTGATCTTTTAGCAGTCTTGCACTTGACAGTTGGCAGCTGATTGACCAGGTTTGAGTGCACGGCTGAGATATGGATGGAATACCTTGTATCAAAGAGTTGAGAGGACAGGAGCTCACGAGTTTAGTCATATTCACTTCAGCGCCTTGAGAAACTTGTAAAATGTGTTTCTTGACACAAGGTTCTGAGATATTAATATGTTCTGGATTGTCTTGTAACATTGATGGCCCTGTCTCCATATAGGGAACCTCTTCAGGGGCTGCTCTTGCATAATCTTCGAGTGGAAAAATGACTTCTTCAAACTTTTCGTCAAGCGTTTCCTGTGTCAGTGCACCTGTGTCTGCCCATAGCTCTGTAAAGTCCTCGTCATATTCAACTCCTGCATTGCTCTGTAATCCTTCTGAATCAAGGCTTAGTTCCTTTGCATCCAATTCTATAAAGCTGTCCAGGGAACCTTGAGGGTCTTTCTTGAAGATATCCATCTCATTTCTGGCTAACTCTTCAGAAGTTTCAGCCAAGACTCTCTTTGGAAGTTCCTCCCACTCTATGGACGTTCCAGACGTTCCACAATTCTCTGTAGATGATCTCGGTAACTCCTCCCACACAATAGTACAATCTTTGAAAGGCTTTCCCATCTCTTGTTCAGCATCAACCAAATCATATCTAAAGAAAGAATGAGAACAGAAAATATAAATTGTGGATAATGAGAATAGAAAGAAAGGAGTCAGTACTTGCAAGTTCACCTCAAACATGCACACATTCTGATTTCTTCTTTTGTCAAGAAAAGGCCAAATGCATCACACCATGCAAATATTAGTCCCTCTCTGATATATTGTAATGTAACAATATAATATATCTATATTATCTATTATTTATCTATATTATTTGAAAGTATTTCATGTGAATAATAACTTAAAAACCTATCAATTACAAAGCCAACATGCTGCAACTGAATAAACTCGGTGTCTAATCCTCCCCAAGGACACTGAAAAACCTCCTCCCATGCCACTTGCTTCCAGGAAATGACCTGATTTTAAAAACGTTGTGCAGATGCATTGTCAGACAAATGCATCACAGCCAAGCAACCCACCTCTTCCTAACACTCAACAAAATTGGTAATTCTGGAACTGTGTGCCACATTCTGCAGGGCAAACCCCTGTAACAAACACATATGAAATATAATGAAAGAAAAATTAACCAACAATATGTTTTAAAGAATGCCAATCCTATCACTCACCAAAATTCTTGGGGCACATCATCTAAGTTTCGGTCTATGCTTCTTTCTTCTATTTGTTCTTGTGCTGAGAGGTCAGAAGTGGGTGGCAGAGCTATGTTGATTTTATCGACTTGAACTCCTGACAAAAGATTCTGTGTATCCGATGCTGCGTTGGGAGGTATTTCTGTTTGACTTCCAGTTGATTCGAAAACATTAAATATTTCTACAGACCTGAGATTTTCTGAATATTTACCCTGTATTGAAGGTAATCCAA
This sequence comes from Pomatoschistus microps, assembly GCA_029875035.1. Lineage (NCBI taxonomy): Eukaryota > Metazoa > Chordata > Actinopteri > Gobiiformes > Gobiidae > Pomatoschistus > Pomatoschistus microps. The sequence continues at coordinate 6,277 of JAPMNZ010878024.1, forward strand.
AAACACAAGATTCATTTGGACAAGACGGGGCCATATTTACAGGAGAACCTTCTTGAGTAGACACAGCCTCTGACTCGCTGAAAACAACCATAGCTTTAAGATGGGTGACTGGAACAACATCATTAACTAACTCTCTGAAAAGAAAACTGTATTTGTCCAAACATAGAGAGTGTTCTCTGGAAGGGAAACCAATGACAGTGGATCGTTTTGGACACAATGGCATGAGAGAAGAGCTTTGGTTTGAGACTCGTGGGGCTGAGGGAAACCCAGCAGCGAGGGCTTGCAGTGGACACGAAGGGAGCATTCTCAGCATTAATGACCTGTCTTCAGGAAAAACATCCATGTTCCAAGACTGTACGATTGAATCCATCCTCAGAGGTCTTTCCCAGATTGGATTTCTGACCATATTCCACCCACGATACTCTTTCTGTGATTTTGAGGGGAGACCTGGAATTGCACTATGTTCTGGAAATGTCTCTAAAGTGGCAAACACATCTGATGGTTTTGTTGTCATGCTTGACACTGAAGTTTGACATCCCTTTGAAGGAAACCCATAAATGTTTGACTGTTTGGGGCAAGGCGGTAACATTGATACCATAATTTTACCAAACAACTTTCCAACGGCATATGGGTTTTGATCAGATATAGTCCAAGGCGTCCGTGTTGGTTTTTTATAAATTGAACTGTTGTTTATGATCCAGTCGTGAGAGTCTTTCAATTTTAGAGATGGTATTCCGCAAACTCGTGAATATGTAGGACAGGTGTGCAGCTGACAGACAATGCTGGGTATATGCTCCAGGACCTGACCGGACAGAGATGGGAAGCCTGGTAAGCATGGTGTTTGTGGACAGCTGGGACGCATATATATCATAGTCTGGTTATGATTCTGCTGATTCTCGTCTGATTTGACTATCGACTGGTGTAACACTGGCTCAGTTTTCTTTGTTGAGGTCTGAAACAGTGTGTTTTTACAGAGAAACCAATTCTTCTCAACTGATTCACAACAACTCTTTGAAGGGAATCCCGGAATGACACTTTCTTTGGGACATGAAGGCATCAAATTCACCATACTAGGCTTGTAGCGTTGAGCGGAAGGCAACCCAACTATTGTACTTTTTGTGGGGCAACTTGGGATCATATTGACGATTCCTCTCAGCATTGCTTTGTCTTCAGTTAGGCAAGCGAGGACACAAGGCTCGGGCGTTTTCTTGTGTATTTTGTGATTAAGATGTTTTAACATGTGCCAGCCTGTGTACAGATCATTGTCAGTGTCAAAGCTGGTTTGAATTTTCGAAGGAAATCCAACAATTGAGCTTTTGGATGAGCAACTTGGCAACCCCTCTAACATGCTAGGATAATCCCGTTCTAGATAAGTGATAGTAGTGTCCTGCCGTGGAGCTGAAGGGAAACCATGGATTGTCGTTGTAGAGGGGCAGGATGGGAGTAGATTGACCATTTCTTTTAAAAAATCATTATTTTCTTGTGTTCCAGAATCTATGACAAAATCACACCACATTTTCTTTTGTGGTACCAAGTCCTGTTGGAAATGCCAGTTGTATGTTTCTCTTGGGCTTCGTTTGGATGGCATGCCAGTGATATTTGTCTGGTCCGGGCATGTAGGGAGTAGACTGGTCATAATTGGACTTTTTGGAGAAAAATGCTGCTCAACTGAGGGGAACCCAGGGACACTTGCCGTTTTAGAACATGTTGGCAAAATGCAAACCATGACTGGTCTCATCTCAGGGTCAATGTTTCCATGGACGTTACTGAACAATATTGGCTTTTTCATCAATGGTTTTGTCAGCAAAATACATTTTGTTCCCAAAGTATATAATTTCTGGTCTGTTAAAGGACTCAAAGACGGAAAACCTGGAATGCTGCAAGTTTTTGGGCATGTCCCCAAGATATTGACAATACTTGGCTTCAAGGCAGAAGGAAAGCCTGGTATACTCGCCGACCTTGCGCAAGATGGTGTCATTGTCACCATTTTTGGAAAGTTTTCGCTCCCAATCTTCTGGTGGTCCAGGTTGTGTTGCAAGAGTAGAGGTGCTCTTTTATGAGGTGCCATGTATAACTGGTGATTAGCTTCAGAGCAAGCGATAACCGGAACCTGATGCAATGAAGGCATTCCAGGGACAATGGACGTCTGAGGACAACTTCTAAGCATCTTTGTCGGTGTGTCTTCACAGATCTTTGCTTGCTGCGTAACCGTCTGCAAGTGACAAACTGATCGCTCTTTTGGAATTAGAGGCCCAATCTCCACTTGAGAAATAAACAAATCTTCTTTTAGGGATTCAGTGCTTGACTTTGATGGAGACGTATAATCCAGTTTCAAGGGACTCTCTTGAGTAGAAGTCATGCTGGGTAAGATCTTGTTCGAATCAGCCAATTCGGTCTTCGCAGTTATAATCTTGCTTTGTTTTCCACTTTGCATACTGTTGGTTATATGGACACCCCCATTTTCTGAGTGAATACATTCTTCAAGTATAGGCAAAATGGCAGTTCTAAAGGAGCAGAAAATACACCACTAATTACTTATCATTGATGAGTCTTCTAGGATGTTTAAGGGACATTACACTTACCCCGAATCTCTGACATGGGCATCTGATTGCGTTGCTCTTGTTGTCCTTTTACGCTGTTTTGTTTGTTTTTTGGATGCATTGGGGTGTAACTCTAAATGCGGTTTTGGTAGTGTAGGAGGAGCACACTGCCCTCTTTCTGGTAACAATATATTTCCTTTAGGTGCTGTTAATAACTGCATATTTGGAGCCATTTCTCCGCAGTTACCATAAATATCTTGTGTTTGTCTGTACATTAGTGTATCCTTTGGTATTTGGCTGATGTCTGCAAGGTTTGATCCTGTCTCTAAAGACGTTTGGGGACTAGTAGACAGGAGTGAGGCCATGCTCTGAAGTCTAAGGAATAAACAAAATCCAAAATAAATTCATTTGGCTGAGTGTTGTCTATACAGCAATACACAGTTGAGTAGAAGCTAAAAACTATTACTGCAAGCACCAACGCCAACAACACAACCGAAGAAACTGGCATCTAAAAAGACCACAACGTCAAGCACACAACAAGAAGCAGCCATTCTACCAAGACCACTACAATAATATGAATTTAGGCATAAAACTTCTACTTTTCAAACCTATAATCACAACAACTGCAAAAGTTCGCATCTGCTACAGTGTATGCCCAAGAGATGTATGCAAGAAAATAGTTTCATATGGGATCATGTTAGTACCAGATCACTCAGAACCAACGTTTTCTGCCATTTAAGTGTTAAAAGCAACCAATTCAAAGTCATTTCAGAAACCCAAAACACATCGCCAAATCACACACGTGTCTTTAAAAGGGGAAGAAAAGGTAAAGACTAACCCAGGTGATGTTTTGACTACTTCCACTCCAAACTTTTGGACAGCAGAGGTTTTGTGCTCAGCAGCTGAAAAACAAGCATAATGCGATGTAAGAACACAATCCAACATTTATCAGATGAAGACCAACCCAAGATGCTAGAGAGATTTAATGTTTTATCCTTATTGAGGGTACTTACTTAAAAACGGATATTTTTTCCCAAGACCTTTACTTTATGTACTTGTATACTTGTGTGCCTACTGCCTACTTCATTGGTTGAGATTGTACCAACTCTGTTTATTAGAAATGTAAATTTTTTTCCCCCATACTTTATTAAGACTTTCACACAAAATTCAAGACTTTTCACGGTCTGGAAAACAGTGTTTCAAAATCCCATACTTATTAAGACTTTCAAGACTTGCCCAAGCACCCTGTTACTTAGTAAAGTTATTGTTCATCTATCTTGTGCTGTGTGCTCCTCATTCCTACTGTTCTGTAACTTGTGTTGCAACATTGTGGGACGAATAAAGGCTCTCTTAATCATTTAATCTTAA
>JAPMNZ010878079.1:0-21007 GCA_029875035.1 Pomatoschistus microps
ATAGACAATGGGAGCTAAATTTCACAACACTGCCCTGAACCAGCCATGCAGCAACAACTATTGCACCCAATTTAGGTTCATGCTTGGTACAAAGTTGGTTTGTGTGTGTGAATGCAGTCACTTGATATTCACAACCACATGAGGAACAGCTGAGCATCATTACTTTTTATTTACTCTTAATTGATTATAAGTGATCATTATAAGTTTGGCAAAGATGTTAATTTTGTCCCAGACCCTGGTCGTGACTGCAGATAAGACCCCATGATGAGGCCAGACTTATAGCAGCCAGATAAACTACAGATATGGCTGGATGTTTTTTGTTGGGCTATTTTTGTTCAGCATTAAACAACTCCATCCATTTCTTTTTATGCTGCAACAAGGAATACGTGGATTGTGTTGGTAATCCGGATTTCAGAGGAACTCTCTTGGAAGCCTGCCCAGGGTGGGTCTTCAGCTCTTGACAAATGATTTTTGTTTAGCAGAACTGGCAAACATTGGTCACTCCAGGTACCAGCTGTTATGCAAACCTACGATTAAATCCTGTCCTGGAAATAATCTTTCGTTCTTTATAATTGTCAGTAGTCTTTATTTAAGACATTACTACAGTAATACAGCATTATCTCTGGCATATAAAACAACTACAAGCCTGTTTTATGCCTGTGAAGCATGTTGTTGAGTACAATAGCTAACAATAATTGTTGTTTTAACCAAAACTGTTTGTCATTTTGGTCAAATAATCACAAGTGCATACATCCTGTATTTTATTGTTAGTGAGTTTTTAGGGTTCGTAAATTGTTACTTTTAGAATTTTTAAAACGTCATGCAATCTTTCTCGCTGTGCTTGAAAAAAGACTCAAGGTTTGATTAGAAATTTTTGTTTTTCAGATTTAAAAATATTTTCTCCATAAATGTGTCTCTCAATTAGTTATTCTTTTTTATCCTCTTTTAGATGGTTGTTTATTCCTGGGAGCAGAAGGCAAACGTAATATGGCGGTCTCAGTCACACATCAATCTTAAGCTGTTTTCCCCACAGTCTTAGCACAGCAGTGATCGTGTCATAGGCCTGATGCTCCAACAGTTACCTAGTGAATGGCCATAGTACATTTTGGCTTCAAGTATTTTTGACAACTCTATGTACATGAACGGCATCCGTAAACACTTTTAACAATGTTCCAGCTCGTTGGATGTAATTGAATGACACAGTTTGTTGAAGACGGCTGCTGGCCTCTCAGACCATGTCTAAAAGGAGTGGACTGTCCTCAAACACGACACACAAGGCGCTCTTGTCCCTGAGATGTGGGAAACGTGATGCTTTACTTCAACATGCTGTTAAAAAAAACAATGTTTCACTTGAACATAACTGGAGTTGATATTCACCCAGAACGATATAACTTAACATAAAATATTAATTTAACATCATACTTGTTATAATGCTTTTGGTGGAGAGAAATGAGGACATTATTGCCTAAATACAAGTTATCTTTCAGTACCATCAAAGTCACTTCCTCTTATGATGGTGAAACAGACGTCTCTTGTCAAATGTTCACATTTGGTTTTGGACGGTATTTAATCCTTTGCATATTATTGATTTTAAGATCAGTAGTGAACTCAACATTCATGCGGCTGGACTGTTGCATTCAAATGTGAAATGTTTGTGAATGTTTGTTTTAAAATGATTACTCTTCTGTGAGGCAGGAGTGCTTTATTTGTCAGTATTAAGAAATACTTTACAAATATATTCATTTATTGTATACAATTGAATTCATTAAAACAAATGTGAATACGTTGATCATAGATGGTTGGCAATTAAAAAGTTCGCAGATCACAAAAGTCTTCACAAAATGTGAAGACTTTTCCATATTAGGTTTGTGCATTTATCATGGTCTTGTGTTGTGACATGTTAAGCTGAGATGAAGGGGCCAGTGGGGGCTGCTGAGAAAGAATGCAAGACTTACTGAATACTTTTCACACAAGTCATGTGAATCATTTATGATTTGATAAAACCCTTTTTAACAAAGAAAAGAAAAGTAATAATTAAAAGAGCATGTAATTATCCCAATTTTGTTCTGAGAATCTGTTTTTATTGTGACAGGACACAGTCCATCACTATCTGCATTAACATCCAATTGAAGAGACATAAACACGTCTGCAGAGAGTTGCAACGCAATAATCTGTTTTATACTCATTCATGTGTGTAGAAATATGTGAGAAAAGAATGGCTTTGATGTTGCTCGTGGTAATGTGCTGTTCAGACACAGTGCATCAGATTAGGTCTTTACCACTGCAAATGCTCATAACTATATATGTTGTGCATTTGCAGTTGTAAAGACTCATATTTTGTATGATAATATACAAAATATTTGTGTTTATATTTTTGATATTTTTATTTTATGTTATCTTAAAATAAAACTTTACAAAACATAAACCATATAAAGAAACACAATGAAAATGTATTTATGTAGATTAAAAATATTGTGAGAGAACTTTGCAAAAACAATTGTTTTGAATCATCACAATCGTTCTGACTTTTCTGTTGAATGATGATTGAAGTGAATCGTTACAGTCAACGCCTGCATTAAAGCTGGGATGCCTTTGAAAAGTAATAGTTCCTCAATCTCAACTGTTTGGTCTATCACTATTTCACTCACAGATCATTTTCATCTCTGTCAAATCTTTAGATCAGGTTTTTTCAGACAATTAAGACACAAACATGGCTCGTTCTCAAAAGTATTCAAAATATGTTTTTATCTAATAAGAAGAATACAGCGTGTTGTGGTCTGATTTGTTCTTTTTACTTGTAAAGGCTCTCTCTTCTGTGTAAAACCGAAGATAAACTGTATTAATGAAATTGAAGTATGCTGTGTTGGATGGAAAAAAGCTTTCATAAGCACACACATGGATTTATCTTTTCTTCCCATATTGTGATTTTGTGTATTCTTAATGTTTCAGATAATTTGCTCTCACCATGTCTGATGGGGACTACGATTACCTCATCAAATTCCTGGCCCTCGGGGACTCTGGCGTAGGAAAGACCAGCTTCCTGTACCAGTACACAGACGGAAAGTTCAACTCAAAGTTCATCACTACAGTGGGCATCGATTTTAGAGAAAAACGAGTGGTAGGTCATGATTGTTATTAGTTCAGATCTCTTGGAGTTGTGGAGTAACGTCCTGTGAATGATGCAACAGGTATCTGCACTATGACTAATACTGCTGCCGCCCTCCTCTAGAGCAAACACTTTAACCATTCAACCTATTATTTACACTATCATCCTTCACTTAAGCAGCCGTGCACATGTGTTTTGGCTTCTGCACAAAAGTCACACATATGGTTGAGAAGTGATGAGTTTGATAAGACTTGAGCGTCATCAGTCATTTTTCACCTCTGTTTATTTCATTTTGCATTAAACATGTGAAGTTGGTGATTAGTACTCTCGCATCATGCCAGGGGATAGGGCCGTTCGGAGAGGAGTTTGCATATTCTCCCCATGTCTGCATAGGTTTCCAGGTCAAATCTTCCAGCTCTGGTCCTGCCGAGCGTCAACATCTGGAGATGGGTCCTTGGGGGCTGTATTTTGGTGAACAGCTGGATGGGTGAAGAGCAGAGGACAAAAATTTATACCATGACCTTTTTAGCCTCATCAGTGTATTTTATGTCAACTGAGACTTACAGTTAGTCTCTGACATTGCTGTGTTGTCCCAAACTTATTTATTTCTACATACAATTATTATTAGTAATTGGTTAATCCAGTAAAATTCCCAAGGCTCACTTCTCCCGGCCCCAGACAGGCTAGTTCTGCCCAGCACACATCTATGGAATACATTTGATACATTAAAAGTTTATTTCTTATGATTTGTCCAGGTTTACAAATCCACCGGTGCTGATGGATCGACAAGTAAAGGGCAGAAGATCCACATGCAGCTGTGGGACACTGCGGGACAAGAGAGGTAAATGTGCTTCCCTCGCCAAAAGTCACTGCTACAACAACATTTGTTTTGTATATTTTTAGGTTTCGCAGTTTAACGACAGCTTTTTTCCGTGATGCGATGGGTTTCCTTCTCTTGTTCGACCTCACAAATGAACAAAGCTTCTTGAATGTCCGAAACTGGATGAGTATGTTGCCATTTACAATACTTTTATTACAAATACTTCTACTATAAGACCTTGCAGACCCCAGACTTAACTATAAATACCAGCACAATTGATTCCCATTTGTCATTCAGTGTGGTAATATGAATTATTTTCTTCAGGTCAGTTGCAAGTCCATGCTTACTGTGAAAACCCAGATATTGTGTTATGTGGAAACAAGTGCGATCTCTCCGACCTCAGAGCCGTCAGCGAAGATGAGGCTCGAGAATTGGCTGAGAAATATGGGTATGTCTAACCTGCATTCAACTATCCCACGTTTCCAAAAGAGGCAGTGCTTTTACTGTTTGCTGAGGTCTCTGCAGATAATGTCAAGCCAAGTTGTTCCTCCTTGAAAGACAAATATTTGAATAAGATAGTGTATGCTCTTGCTCCCGCCCTGATAGTCACATTAGGATGATTTTAATTCTATGGTTTTCCACAGAATACCTTACTTTGAGACCAGTGCTGCCAGTGGTCATAATGTGAGCGAGTCTGTGGATGTTTTGTTGGATCTAATCATGAAGCGAATGGAGAGGTGTGTGGACAAGTCCTGGATCCCAGATGGAACGGTCCGAGCGAATGGGAACGCAAACGCAGACCTCTCAGAGAGTCCTGATAAAAGCAAATGCACGTGTTAAAGAACTGTCTCCAACACCAGTTCATGAGGAAACATCCAAGTTCAAGATTTCACCAAGAGTTTTCTTTGTGCGTCAACAATTGAATGTATTTGTACTCTGTGCAGGCAAAACCCATTCATGCCTTATGTTATAGGGGATTTTTATAACCGGTCACGTTGCATCTGTTGTAACGCGCTGTATTTTGGGGACTGGTGCATATTTATTTCTTGTGAAGATGAAAACATTTGTGCCTTTTTAAACAAGATGCCTTCGCCTGATGCTTTAGTAGATTTGTAAATGTTTTTCTTCGAATTTCAATCCAACTGCAAATATTTTATGACTCAATATTTATACTTGACTTTTCAATGTTGAACAACCTTTTTCCTTACACTGTAAAACCACTCAGTTTATGCCTTCGCACAAAATCAAAGATCACTCTTACTGTATCTCACGTTTAGGAAAATGCCAATACACCTGTTCTGCTGAATATCTAGTATCAATTTAATGCATTTTTTAAATAAATGGTATTTTATGATAAACCATACTCTAATAAAGATTAATATTAAACTAGTTTTAATTAAGAACTGAAATGTATATTAAATAGAAATATGAGAGGTTCACTTATAGGATGTTTGAATATTGTTTTGGCTGTAAATATCTGGTACATGTTGAATGTATAGCTTAATTTAATCACTATCCACATGAAGTAATGATAGAAATGTGCATCACATGATTTCTTTACTTACACTTTTCCACTTGACGCATAATAAATAAAACCATATATTTGTTATTCTCAGGGACTTTCTTTTATTCCCCTTAAAGTTGTGGTATACCTAACTTTTTGTTTCATAAATATCTCGTGAGGGAGGCCCTCTCTTTTTCACTCTGATGTGAAGATAGGACAAAAACTATTTCTACAACCATAATGTTTCAGTGCCAGGGAGGATTTAGTTTTTATTGCATAGCTCCACACACGGCAGTTTATCACCCTCGAGTGAATGAACAATGACATGTGAAGCGTCTTAGCGTGTCCTAGAAAGTGCTATATAAAACCGATGTTTAGCTAAATGATGGTGGTTTGAATGTTGGGTATCCCAGCTTTAATATTATGAAGTCAGTGTGGATGCAGTACTCTGTTCTTCCTGAGGGGGCGCTCTTGGGTGATCCCGGATAGAGAAGCAGCTCGACAACAACAAACTGAAACTGAAGCTCAAGTGTGCCCAGTTAAGGATAAATTGATGGAAACAGAGCGAAATGGCAAATCAGCATGTATCTGCAAATGTTTAACTCATAAGGGGGTTATTGTTTGTTTTAATACTAGTTTTATACACATACAAAGCGATAATGCTAAACATGCTATGCTAACTTTCTTTCCAAAATAGATGTAATTTCATTAAGCTAGAGTCGTCAGCTCACGCATTTAAAACATGTTTTTGCTCACATTTAATAGAGTTTTCTGGTGGTCTTTCCGTAGACTATGACCGGTAAATGTGACTGGTGATTTAACTTGTCTCAAGTGAAGATGGAAGTTGTATACCCTGTATGTGTGAAACATAAGAGCATTTAGGTTGATGCAGAAAGTGGTCACAAATTATAACAGATTTGCCTTCATAAAATTGCAGGGCAATTTGGTCATATGTTAAAGTAATTCTCAATTAATTTTTTAATATGTTGTTTTTTTGTTTTTAGTAGAATGGCTTTCCACTTCTGTCCTCAGTGTGGGACAAAGCTGCTGCCAGATTTTAATTTCTGTCCATCCTGTGGCGAGAAGCTGCCCTGTGCCACCCCTGATGGTCCAATAACCTCGAGTGTTGAACTTTTCACCACAAAGGAACATACAAGCCCGATGTCCAGTCCAATCTGTGAAGCAAAAACAGGTAACTATTAGGGCTGCACGATTTTGTCAACATTTGTGATGGAGGTATTCCTGATCAACATTCCAAAACTGTACTTAACGAAATCGAGCAAAAAATATGTGGAATGCATAAATAGCTGTTCAGGAAATGTCCAACATTGTCCTGTTCATAGACCTGGGACTATCTAGATCAATATATGGATGAATCACTTTTTGAGGAACATTTGATTTGTATTAATGATAACATAATTGCTATTTTCATTGTAACATGATGCAAATGAAGTTAAAAAGTTACTTTTGTGGCTAAATATTTCTTTATTTAGCTGTTTATATGTTTCTGCTTATGACTTTCATTGACAAATCTTTGTGCTGTTTTGGAATGGCAACAGTGGCATAAACTCATATCAATATTACTTTGTATTGCAATACTATCTCAACATATCGTGACAGGCTGACCAGCTTATTAGAATAGTTTTAGAATTGATAGTTGCTCAAATAAGTATTTTGGTACAATACTAGTGTCATCATTGGTTTGAAATCTGATTTTTTTATACTTTCGATAACCAAACGTAACCATAACTGTAAGATCTGATTTTACTTGGTGTGAGTAAAATCTCATAACATTGGTGCAAACTGATAAAACTAAACAAAATTCCTTATTTTGTAAATAGGCACTGAATCTGCTTTTGTTTGTTGTTGCTGCATAATTTGCGTAATTGAGGATTCACTGAAATGATCCGGCCATACGTTTTATATGTATAACAATATATCATAAAATATGTTAACAAGAGCGACTGAAACTTCATGGTTTTATTCATCAGTCAGAGCATCACCAGGTCAAAGTATTGTGTCCTCCCGTCCTCCACTTCGCAAGACGATTCGGAACTCACTTCGTCTGGACAATCTTAGCATTAAAGATGCTCCCTCAGCAGTGACGTTTGCCTTTGATAATGCAACTCAAGGTAAGATTCAGGTGGATTGGTGTTCAGTCCATCAATATAGCTATAAGACTTGTGTCAATGGTCATATCATGTTTGCGTTTATATTTATGGAGAAGAAAAAAGTATGGTCCAAGCGACACCTCCAAAGATGCTCTCAGCCACTTTCAAAACTGACATTCAAGGGGATTCGTCTTCTCCTTTATCAAAATCACCCAGAAATGGTAAGTCGTTGTCGTTACAGCGCAACATGACACATGTAAGACACATTTTTTCTTCAATCATCTGTAAAGTCAGGGGCAAAGGAAAACGTAAAGCCGAGGAGGTTGTTGAACAGATGCCCTTCTCGTCGCCAATTCTGTCACCACATTCAAAGTCTCCTGGCAAAGGTGAGGCCAACCTCTTTAATACTTGTAAAAAACAATTTATAATGGTTATGATTCTAATATAGGAAAAGGCAAGAAAACCAAATGTATTCCAGCTTTGGAGCCTCTTCAGGAAGGAACAGAGGTGACAGACACCAATGGAAAAAAGTGGAAGTTAGTCAAATTGCTCAGTAATGCAACAACAGAGCTCATTTATGAAGGTAAATGTGTAGTATTATACTTGTTATAACTTGTGTCAGTAATTAAAAACATATCTAAATTTGTAGTGTTATCAACAAATGCAAAAGAATACATCATCAAACTGGTAAGATTTTTGAAATTCTGGGAAAACCAGAGCCTTTTCTAACTCCTGGTTTTCTTTTAGGGGGCAAAGGATGGAAAAATATTTAATGAGCAAAACTTTTTACAAAGAGCTGCTAAACCTGCATCTAGTAAGGCATATTCTTTTAGATTAAAATTTAGTTTTGCTGGACGCTGGTGAATAAAACTCAAAGAAAGTAATGGATTTGGCATAAAATCTGTTTTTTTTACAGTCGAAAAATGGATCAAACAGCACAAGATGGGTTTCATTGGACTTCCTCAATGCATTGGCTTTGGATTACATGCAGACTCGTACAGGTATAACTATTTTGTTATGTTCTGAAAGGCTTTTCTCAGAACTCACAAATCTTCTCCATTTGTAGGTTTTTAGTTTTTCAAAACATGGGCCTGTCTCTTCAATCTTTAATGAGCAAACAAAACAGGCTTTTGTCAGAGGTCACTGTTCTTCAACTGGTTTGCCACATAGTAAGTAGTCGTCATTGGGTGATTTAAAAAAACGTGTATATGAATCAATTACTCTTGCTCCATGTTTTAATGGTTTTATGATTGTATCTTTTTGTGTGTCTCTTTTTTTGTTCTTACCTCTACAAATATTGATTTTAGGTTAAACTTAAATAATCTTAATGTATATGTGTATTGCAGCTTGACGTCTTGCTGTATCTTCATTCAAATGAGTATGTCCATGCTGATATCAATGCAGAAAATATCTACATCGATCAAGAGCGTGCGTCACAGGTGATTATTGATTATAAACTTCGTAATCTGTGCATTTTTAATCACCAGCTGTGCCTGTGTTCAGGTTTATCTGGTTGGATACAGTCATGCCTTCAGGTACTGTCCCAGCGGCAAACATGTGGAGTACAGAGAAGGCAGAACGCCACATGAGGGCGCTGTCGAGTCTATAAGTTTGGATTGTCACAATGGCGCAGGTCAGTCCCCAATAATATCTTTATTATTATATTGTGGTTAAACAACGTTGACTTTTTTTAGTTACTAACGAAGGTTAGACTTTGTGTTTCACAACAAGAAGGTTCTGGGTTTGAATTCCAGTCGGAACAGGGCCTTTCTGTTTGGAGTTTGCATGTTCTCCCGTGTCTGTGCACGTTTTCCTCCGGGTGCTCCGGTTTCCCCACCACTAAAAACATGTACAATAGGTATGAATGAGTGAGTAAATCGTTGGGGCTTAGATGCACCAGTGTGTTTGGCGTCTCGCTCCCGTCCTCACTGTGTGTTGAGAGAATGGAATATATCTTGAACCTTTAACATTTGTAAAGCGTTTGTTGACCTTGGTCTGTAATGTGAAGTGAAGATGACTTAAATTTCTTACTAACATGTCAGCCTCCCAAACAATGTTCGAAAATGTTGTCTCAGCTTTTCAAAACAGTTTACAAGATTAAAGTTATTGAAATTGCATATTAAGAATTACTCACTAAGCTAAATTTTAAACACCATTAACACAAAGGGTCCTTCAGGGGATATTATAGGTACATGTTTACAGTGGTAGTTGAAACTAGACCTCCCAGAGAAAGGATACAGAGAAAAGGAGAACATGCAAACTCCACTCAGAAAGGCCCTGTGCTGCTATGGACTTGAACCCAGGACTTTGTTGCTGAGAAGTGAGAGAGCTAACCACAGATAGACACCTTTTTGTCTTGTGTCATGATTCTCAGTTGGCCCCCAATGTACTCTTTGCTTTTGAAAACCTTCTTTAGTTTGCTGTTGACGCATATGCCATATATAGAACCAACATTTTCTGTGGAGTCACAATTCTGAGAGCTATTTTAGCTCTCAACTTTAGCTACAACTCAAGAGATTCTTTACTCATTTTCCAGCTCCTTCACGCCGCAGTGATCTCCAGTCTCTGGGTTATTGTATGGTTTACTGGCACACAGGAGTCTTACCTTGGGTGACACTGACCTTACCTGAACAGATCGCTGCAGAGAAAAAGAAGTAAGATCCTTTCAGATTGAGTAGTGTTTGTACTTTTAAATTAACTTTTTTGTGTAATTAGGTATATAAAGGATGTACCTGGTCTTTTGCATCACTGCTATGGAAAGAAAAAAGTTTCTGGTTGGTCAAATTCTTGGATCATGTGACATGTTATTGTGTGCATCTTACCATGTTTCTATTCATTTGGGTTCAGGAGCTTTTGAGGCCTTCTTGTCAGCAGTGATGTCCCTGGAGTACAGCGAGCAGCCAGACTACACAGCTCTGAAGTGTGGGCTCAGTGAAGCTCTAAAGCAGATGGGTGGGTCTGTGGAGCAGCCGCTGTGCATTTAGGTCGTTCTGTGTCTATGGGTAGAGCTAATGATTTTGACAGACTGAGTCCTGTTTGTTTTGTAGTGCACTGCTTTTAAATTTCATTGATCATAGAGGTGTCTTGTTCAATTCTGGCAGCACACGTGGTTTCAAACAGTATATCTACTTTTGACACATTTGTAACTTATTGTTAAGCTTCAATTAGAGATGAATAGCCATGGTTTTGAAAATGAATCTGCTAACTTATGTACTAATGAGCAAACTATGCTTTAACATGAATACCATACTTTTACCCTGTCTTATCTTTGTCAATGCTTTTAAAATGTGTTTTAAAAATAAAATTCTACAAATTGCTGGTTGTACGTTCTTGGCTTGAGACATTTGTTGCACTAAACCACTATGAGTCAGTCATAATTACAGTCTACGATTATGGAGTCTTCCACAATGACGACAACAAGCTGCATTTGTCTTAAAGAAACCTTTATAAAGTTTGGACGTTTCAGAACATAAACATTTGAACAATTCAAGACCTACACATTATATGAAACTGTAAATATTTCTTGTGCACACTTCTAGTCAAAATAAACACTGTTCTCTTGGTCTCCTCTGGCATTCATTCTTCAAACCATTAAAATCTTATCACGTGAGGCACTTTCTGAGAGAAGAGGCTTTTAGGGCACATAAAGCATAAAGCTTAAACAATATAGCGCCCCCTAGAGGCGGGTACACAGTACAAAGCCACGCACCTGAAGGCTCCATGGAGCTTTAGCTTACGCAAACAAGCTGATTGGAGCTTTGATTACACACAAGGCAGTGTGCGGCCACTACACATGCAGATACACATTTCACTGCAAAAATAATGACCTTGGAGTGTTTTCATTTTGTCCATAATGTGCGAAAAAACATTAAATCAAAATGTCTATAAAAAGAGGAATAATGACATTTCTTTTAAAAAGTGGTTTTAAAGAGGAACTTTTGAAATGTGGCAAGTCAGTGGCAATGTAACTTCATAAAATATTCAGGCGAATAATGTGCTCATAAAATGTCTTTGTAACCGAATATAAACTACACTTAACACTGCAAACTGTAAAAAAAAAAAAAAAATTCTAAAAATACTGACAATCTTTAAACTTTTAACCAGTGCCTTTTGAAAGATTCAAACAAACCTTTAAAATGCTTTATATAAAAAAAATACAAGGCTCCTTGAGCCAATTCCTGAAATGCTTAAGATTTTGTTTAGTGAACAAGCACGAAACGATGGATGAATGAATAATGATCCTTGACACCGGTATCATGGCATTGAAAGGATGAGGACACATGTTTGGTGGTCATTGGACACAGCGGAGGCCAGAGTTTTGTTGGCCATAACAAGATAATCTCTGTTAAATGCACAAACTCCGACATGAAATGGGAGTCTGTTTGTCAGACCAGTGAGAAAAGCCATAGGCCTTGAGACGCCCGGCACACTTGAGTAGATCACCATAGTCCGCCTCCACATGTTGGAAAGCAGTTGTGGCCATTGCTGTGCTCAGGGCTCCTCCTGATCATGAGACGTTGCTTCCTCTAAAATAACACACAATATGAAATCATGAGAATGACAGTTTGGTAACTTAAATGTGTCGGTGCTCATTCTACCATGTGTTTCATCTCCCTTCTCTTGGTCTGATTTCTGTGGTTCCTCTGGCATTTCGAACTGACCCAGATCCTGCAGGTCAGCAACACTTGATTCCTTTCAAAAAGATGTTTTTAAAGTTTACATATGTGAATATTCTGTTTCATTCAATTTACAACAACGTGGATTATAAACCAGATTGAAATGTACCTGTGATTCAGAAAAGAGATCATCATCAGAGTTCCTAAATCCTTCTGGCGCTTCCATAATGATGTTTAGATCCTCATCGACCTCTTCATCACTGTAAAAAATATTAGAAAATAATTGCAAGATGTTTGCCATTTGGCACCTTTTAACTATGACTCGGATTGTTGTGGTTTGAGAGGAATCAGACCTTACCTCCCGATTATTTTTCAGGCGATGACAAATAAATCTGGGATAATCTGGGATTTTTTGACTTATTTTTGAATTTACTGGTATTACTGAGCTGTATTGAGACAGGCCTTTGAATCGGCCGATAAGTAAAAGAACCTCTGACTTTTACAAACCTTCCTTCTGAGATGATGTCTTCCTTTTCTTTTTCCTCTGCAGTCTTGTCCATCACTTCACTACGACCCTCCACGGACTGATCTTGGTCCTCGTCTTGTACAGCTTCTCCCTTTGATATAGTATCCATCTCTTTACATTTATCATCTTCATGGATTTCGTTATTGTCATTGTCATTCTCCTCCTCCTCTTCCTCCAGGTCAGAACAGTTGAGAAAGTCAAAGCTTTCCAGAGCTGTTTCCACTTCCTGGTTGAAACTTGCAGATGTTGGAAATGGAGCCTAAGAGGAACACAGACGTTACAGGCTGGAGTAAATTTTTATCTATAATGCCAGTAGTAAATTACCTCGGAAATTTCCTCTTTTAACTCAACGTCCTGCACATCCTCCAGAGGTGGCTGCTCCTCTTCTACCACCTCTTGATCTTTTTCGAATGAACTGTCAGTAACAGCAACGGACAATGCTTCAGCCTCTGTTTTCTCAAACACCGAGTCTTTTTGCTGATCACAGTTAAATTCAGGCAAACTGTCCACCAATGGAGTGGGGGACTCTGACACATCAGGACAGGAGCCACACAAGTCCACAGAGGTCTCCGACAGGTCCGCTGACTGAAGGGACGCTCTGTCAGACGCTTTACAGTCACTGGTGGGCCTCTGAAGGTGACCGTTAGAAACCGAATCGTTCAAACAGAAAACCTCCGCTGCCTCCGACTCCTCCTCCTCCTGGTTGGAGGAGAGCGATGGAGTAGACGCACTGGATTTGTGTGGACTGAGAGACAGCTGATTGGTGAGAGTGGTCTGCAGCAGGTTTGATGCAATAAGGCGCTGCGTTGGGTGAGCCAAGGCAGGACTTGACGAGTCGTCAGAGGATTCAGACGAGTTGGACCACACAGTCCCATTCTCCACTTCACCCTGTCGCTTCAGCAAAGACTACAGGCAAAAATATAATAAATATAAAAAAGTACTCACGATTGTGAGTATTGTAAAGATATTTGTGACTGTTAAAGCAATGCTTAGCTCAAGAAGCAGAAGACACTATTCTTTTAGAGTTGTAACAACTTTTGCCCTGCTAGTTCATGAACTAATGCTAAAACTACAACCAAAACACACTGACTGTGGCATAGGCGTGACTCGGATTGTTGTACAATTCAATTGGCAATGCAAGTGGTCCTTTAGGCCATGGCACCATCGTGGAAGCGGATATCGTCGCCATGTCGGAGTTCGTCATGAGGCCTGTTCTTCGACGTAGTGATGAAGAGGAACACTACTCAACCACTATTAAACAGCTACAAGGACCACAGCTGCGTTCATACGTGCTGGTGCTGTCACTCATCCTCCTACTGTTACCATTCACCAGGAGACCTGCTCCGCTCCCCTCAGACAAGCCCCTCACACACTTTCCTCTGTGCACACGATCATTTGCACAACTACTACTACTACTACTACACACAAAACAGTTGGGAAGCCTCTGAAATAAAACAAGCCATTTAAACAGTCTTGATAGCCATGAGTACACAAGTAACAAGATGATGAATTACTTTTCTTACAATGTAGGATTAACTAAGAATTAAATAATCATTCTTGATGCTGAACAAGTGTCTGTCTAAGCAGCTACAAGCAGTCATCTACATGACTCACATAAAACACCTGCTCTCTCATGGAGGGTGTGTCTGGAGGGCTCTGGTTGGACAGCAGTCGCTTGGAGACTGTACTGCTGGACGATGTCTGGTCATCTTTATCAAATGGACTGAAAAACATAAGAATATGAATAATGCAGTGTAGTGTGTCAGCTGGTTGAGTTTTCATAAATAAAGAAGCAGTATAAAGTGTGGTTCTTGAGCAGAAATGGCGACAGGTGGGCATGTTACCTCCATGTGACCTCCAAATTCAGCTTCACTGTTCCCAGATCGTTGATGTCTACGGCCAGCGTCTGGGGGAGCGGGCAGAACAGATCCAGCATTTCACACGACACAGTGCCCACTATGACGTGATTTGCTAGGCTCTTCAACTCCGTCACCTTGACAACCAGAGAGAGGAGCAACTTCATTTCACAACAAGAAGCCATTTGTGAGTTTATCTACATTAGAGTTCACTGAGTGGCTGCTATAAACTAATAACACTGTTTATTTGAATCATCTGCTTTTCTATGACAATGTTGTTTTTAGGGCTCTGACACCTCAACCCACTCGAATCAATGGGATGCATTCAACCCAGTTGGGTTTGGTGGAGGGCAGGGAGGAGGGGGAGGAGTTTTGAGTCTGTGCAATTTGGATGCTACTGCTAAGCTAACCTGAATCCTTTACTGCACCTTTAAATAGACTTAAACAGATAAAATTTGTAATGACTGCAAAACTATGTCATGTCATGGTCCTCCCCTTTATTAATCAATTTCTGGGTCTATTTCGGACTGCACAATTAAATAATGGAAAATATATAAAAGTATCAGTATTTAATCAAACAACCCGGTTCCTGAAGGGCATCACATGAGCTTATAAAAAAAGATTTAAACAAAAATATGATATAATATGCGATAGGACGAAATAATTCAATATAAATCCTAAAGTCACATTTCGGGGTCTAAACCACTGATCAATTAATCAAACTAATAATTGGCAAACTCTCAGATTATCCTTTGTTTATTACAGCACTATTCTTAAGTCACTTCCCACTTATGATGTACATAGTGTGGTCGGAAAGTTAGAACAACTAATAATAGAAATAATGACTGACAATAATAATTTCAATAGAAGAAGTGTTTCATACCTAAGAATTATCTATTACCTTTATGGACAAGAGATCAGTGACCAGAGGCATGAATATATACTCCTCACTGTCCCAGATCTGCTTGTTGCTGACTTCCACGCGACCTCGGAGCCTCCATCGTTGCCGACCATAACGCATGAGGACCTAAAGAGGAAGTAACTGGCTTATAAAACACACTTACAAAGAAACAGTCATAACAGTAAAATAAATCCTTGCCTCGTACTGATCACCAGCACATAACCGTGCAAAGCCAGCAAGTCCTGAATCACCAGAAATGAACCAGAAAATGAGAAGCTGCCAAGAAGTAAGAATGGGAAGTACAGACTTGAATAGACTCACCCTTCATCTTGACATGAAACTCTCCCATGTGGCTCTCCAGTTCACTTTCAAGACTGCACATGTGCTGAGGACCAAACATGTATGTAAATATTTGCGATTAAAAAACAAAAAGTAAAATTTTTGCCAAGGCCTTCCAAAGCAAACAAATATTATGTTATACTTTACAACTCACAATATGGCACACTGCATTTTAAAAGTGAAATTGTTGGATAAATTACATAGATAATATGAGAAACAAAAATCTCTTGCTCCCAACACTTTCCTCATTTCATTTCATATTAAGATAATCCCAATGTCTCAACTGTATTTGTCATTTCAAAGTCCCATTCTAAAGGGATGCTCACAACCACTGACCAGACCCCATTTCTGAGAGTTCTAAGAAAAAAATATCAACAAGATTGTTTAATTGCAAATTCTGCTCCTCTATGCCCCCTTTAAATTGTAACATTCCACCTTAAATGAATCCATAAATAAAGAGAAGCTTACCTCAGTGCACTCTCTGTAGCCTTTGTTAGCTTCACTGAGACTCTCTCTGGCCTCCTTGCTGCCAGTGGCCAGATTGAAAGCGGCGACCATTTTACTTGCGCCATCACGCAGTCGCCGTTGAATACAGTAGGCGTCGTACAACTCCTCGACCTGCACATCAACCATCTGCGATCACACCCAGGGCATTCTGGAAACTGCACCAATGCATCACTACTCACTTTGCTTAGATGAAATTCAAGACGGCGCATAAACCTCTCTATGGCTTTAACTTGCTGTAAAATAAAAATCCATTCATTCAGACCAAGGTTGAGTGTGTTTACATATATTTTCAAAGTACATGTTTTTTTAGATTGCATAAAGCGGTCTGAAACAATGCAAACTATTACTATCCAATAACAGTTGGATAGTAATGGATAGTGTTTAACCCTAGAAAGGCCAGAGGGATTAAACTTACTTTATCCAGCTCATACAGCGACCCCTGGGAAGAAAATTAATGATTAGCATTTAAGAACACTTTGCAAAACCAATTGAATCAGGAGAAACTGGTTCGACTCTCACCAAGCGTCCATTTCTCTTGTTTTCTCTACTCTGCTGCCCCAGACTGTCCAACTCCAGCTGATGAACTTGGAGATACGACCTGCAGAAGATAAGGCATTTGAAAGATTCAGTTCTTAACTTAATCTATCATTTGTCAAAAGCCTTAAGTCAAAGTCTCATATACTCACTGTAGTCCTCGACGTAATGCCGCATACACTTCATCCAACCTCTCGGGCTGAGGCGTCTTGGCAGGAGGCAGTTTGGTGGAGCCTGTGAACATCCTGCTTCCTTAGAGCTTCTGCCTCTTTGAGATCAAACAGTGCTGAAAACAAGTTATCAATTCAACAATGTTTGGTTATTATTATATATAAATTACTTGTTATTTGTTGTTGTTGTCATTTGGCGGGAACAGAGAATTTTAATGCACACAAATGTTTATTTATTCGTGCTGTTAAAGGAGCAATAACTTAACTTTATAGCCCCATACATGATGGTTGTAGCACGTTACATCGATTAATAACAAATAATGGAATACTATTGTCAACTAAGACTTTGGTTTTTAGCTTCTTTACAATGAAGACGGTTTTGTGCCATTACACAGATTACTGCAGAATTAAATCTTAATCAAATATCCATTCTTTGTTAAACTTGTTCTCCGAACAAAACAAAACACTTTGGCATTGTTTGGTTATTTTTCCCAACTAACTAATTTTCTAATTTCTAATTACAACCCTAACTAAGTTTGTGACCGATTCTCTTCAAAATTACATCACTAAAATAAAATTGTGGAACTATATAACTATAAAAAAGTAAACAGAATCTATGGAGTAATGGAAGTCCTGTTCCTTACCTGCTCGAACAGTTGGATGTTGCACTTTACAAAAGTGGTCGACATATCCTGTAATTAGACAAACATTTTAGTGACAGCAAAATCTTGCACAATAATGTTTCCCCTTTTGTCTGTCATTATTTCCAACTGTGCTGAAGGTTAGACCATGGTGTTTGAAACTGGTCTTTACTTTACTACTTTTTATTTTGAAGTGTCACATTGAGCAAAGAGACAAGAGCCACCAATGACAACAGTAGAGTGTGCCTGTGCTGGTCTTCCCCTTCCTTTCCCATTTCTCCACCCCCTCATATCCAACAGGAAGTTTGACGGCTCACTCCAACAGGAAATTCTACAAAGAATATACAACAAAGTGTCTCAACAATGTTTTTTTAATTTCTTTGCAAATGAACTAAGACCAGGGATAATATTAGACAAGATAAACAGAGAGAAAGGGAGGGGGTCGTGCCTCAGGCTAATCTAGTCACAAAAGAGATTAGTGACTTAAACCAAACTAAATCTGTCAAGCAACAGGCAAATCGTGATGACACATGGGTATGAGAGCAAAAGCCACATAATGCTTTCTTAATAAGAACTTTGTTTAATAGACTAAACAATAACACAATGTATACGACTTTAATATGTTTACAGTGAAAACACAGAAAAACAGATAAGTAATATGTTAACCATGTGTTTTATGGGGTGTACTGGGGGTGCTCATAGCTGGAGGCCTTGATAACCTAGTAATAAATCCCAGGATTAACTGTGGTTGGTCCAAGTTTAAAAAAAAAAGTGGAAAAGAAAGTGCCACATGGATTTCTATAGGATGATATACAAACATAATAACTTGACAAACTCCCAATAAATATTAAAAAACACTTCACACAAACATTGAAGCTGCTGGACACAGAAAATACTGACATCTTTACCTTTACAAAAAACATAGTGCATTTTGCTTTCCATCCAAAGTGCTTAGAACCTTACATTATGAATAATTATCTGGATAAAAATTCTGTTCGAAGCAGAGTGAACAAAGAGGACACTGTTTGAAATCACCTCACAAGACTGCAGTTGTTTAAAAAACACACACACACACACACACACACAAACACACTCACAACCTCCTGTTCTCAAAATGCTGCTGAAGCTGCTCTTTAGCTAAACTTTTTGGGATAGGCTTTTGGTTATTTTTATTTTTTACTTTTTCTGTACTATATTTTTTTTCATGAAAAGTATTGGGTTCTTCTTAATTCTACGAAGACGACAAGATGAATCTTCCTAAATCATATTTTTTCATGTAACTATCAAGTTACAACTGACTATAACAGCATTGCATTTGTTGATGTGAATAAATAATCTATCATAACGGGCTACACAATCATCATTTAGACCAAGTCATCAGCATCTTGTGTCATGTGAGGGTTAAAGTAACAGACATTGCTGTGTCTAGTCCTGTCATGTATATCCTGGAGGCGCAATGAATCACTGCATGTCCAATTCACAGTGTCAAAGACCTACAACAGGACAATCGAAGTGACGCTTAATCAATAAAATATTACCGCCGAGATTACAGAAGAGAGAATAAGATTCAATTGGCAAGAAAAAAGCGACACGGAAACTCAGTCTCCGCCTGGGCCCAGCAGTAAAAGGCGAGAAGGATGGAGTTCACACAACAAACTTGGGAAACAGTGAGTGTCGTGCAGCATTATTCAGCTCCCACCCCAAATAGCAGGCCACGGAAAGTCTATGTTCACTCCAAACGGGACCCCCTAATGCACAGCAAGCTACCCCTATTCAATCACGAGTGTTTGTAGAAATCCCAGGGTTCAAGCCAGGAGGAAAACACTGAATCACAGCCAGCTGGTCGCTAATAATGCTCTTCGGAAAAAGGACGGACTCGTGCGTTCTCAATGCCCATGTAGAGGAAAATGTGCGGCAGATATATGGCCAAAAAAGGATCTATTCTTACCTTTGTTTTGCGCAGCGACCCCGCAGGATAAGTGGGTTGCGTCCCATGTTTGCCTGACAGTGTTTATATGCACCGGTTTACAGTTATTTGGGCGCTGTCCTCCTTCTTCCAGATTTCGCAGTTCGTCTTCTTGAGTGTGCTGTGAGTTAAGCAGCTGAATGTCAATAAGGCGACTTCCGGTAGTTGCCTTTCACAATAAAATCAACCGGAGTAAGAAGTTATAACCTCAGTTTCTTGTAAAGAAAGGCAACAAATCAACATAGAAACAATAACTAAAGGAATTCAACTATATTGTCTTGTCTGTGACCATTATTGGGGCCCCTACAAGCTAAGTTGTACGTCTTGGGAGTCCCCTCATAAGCCTTCACAAGCAAGTGTAAACAATGTGAATTCATAGAAACAGCAAAACATTTAACATTCCTTGATACATTTTTAAATAAATCAGAAGAACGTGTATATAACTACTTTGGAAAAACTCACGAGCATTTGTAAATAATTACCATGTTATCCTTATCCAATGTTGAGTACTTTTTCCAACAAAATTGAGTTTTGGTATTGTTTGGTATTTACAAAAAAGGGAACTCAATCTAGCTTGATGTGTCTGACAAATATACGAAGGTGCCCTTATATGTCAACAATTTTTGCCAAATATTCAAGGGAAAATCCAGATCAGGGATTCTTCGTCCTTCGCAAAATGATTGTGAGTAGTTGCAGTTCAGCTAAAATTGTCTCTGTACTCATGATTAAAAAGTGAAAAAATAAAGTAATTTAGCAATAGCACTTGAATCAAATGAGCATACAATTTAATCACACACTGTACTTCTACGTCTGGGCTTGACCGTGTGTTTGTTTATTGTGAAAGATTTAAACGGAAATCAGTTGGTTCGGTAGCTTTTGTTACTGTGGCAACGAGGATGATGTCCGTAAACGATGAAGTCTTGTCACTCTCCCCCATGCTGTCCCAAAACAAATGTTAAGAGCTAAAAGGGGGCCTCAAAATGTGTACAAAGTCACGTGTGGGCTTTGGGCAGTTCTTCCTAAAACGTATTTATTTCAATACATGTTACACATGCGTTTAAAAGGTTGCCAAAACAGAACGGAAGATAAAGTTAGCACAGATGTTTCGTAATGGAAAGGACAGGTTAACGTTAGTTGGATAATTATGAGTAGTTCACTGTCAACTCTTAAAACAAGGGCTCACTCCATGATAAGGACCGAATTTAATTCCGATTAGTCTTTCGCCCCTATGCTCAGGACTTCAACATTTATAATGGACATTTACCAAAATAACCAAGAAGCAGCTCTTTGGGAAGTTGTGAATTCACGTGAATACGCACAATTTCCTTCGGGATCAATAAAGTATATATCTATATCTATTTACAATCCCTTTAATCATGCTATGCTGAGCCATATACAAGTGATTTACTT
>JAPMNZ010878223.1:0-10688 GCA_029875035.1 Pomatoschistus microps
GTGTGTGTGTGTGTGTGTGTGTGTGTGTGTGTGTGTGTGTGTGTGTGTGTGTGTGTGTGTGTGTGTGTGTGTGTGTGTGTGTGCGTGTGGGTGTGTGTGTGTAGGTGATCTCCGGTGATAGGGTTAAGGTTGGCTAGCTTTCCATTAGCGCAGACAGCATTCATTCACCTTCACTCTCACCCTTCCCCAGGCCATGTGTTAACACTGTCTCCATCTCCAGCCTGTCGGTCCGTCTGTCTGCTGGTATTTTTGCCTCTCCGAGTGTTTACGTAGGTTTGCGGGTGTCAGGCTGTGTATGAGGCATTGATAATCTCTTCCATATTGGCGCCATGAAATTGACATTTGACAGTAATTGTGGAGCGGCTTGTCTGCTGCTCTGATTGGGCGAGAATATTGCGCACTGATACTATGACCGGTCACACTTCCTTCCACTTATTGGCACAAATAACTGTAAAACAAATCCTTGGCATTTTGTTCAGGAGGTGGAAGGTGGATAGAGGAAGTGGGGAGAAATCCTCTTATGTAATAAAAGCACAGAATTAAAGAGTGAAAACCGTTGTGCAGTGATCACACAAACTTTGACTAATTGAGATTTGTATCAAAATGCATTCATTACCTCTGTATTCTATGTCACCTGGCTGGAGTCCTTTAAAAACTTTGAACAGTTTTAGATATTGGTTGTTGTTACATTCATAAGTGATGTGCCTTTTTCTCACACATTTGTTTTAGAATTTGAATTTGAATTGTCACTTTTCAAAATTGCATGTGACGACAGAAGCATAGGTTTGACTCGCCCATGCTTACCCCTCGGCTTTCCTTGCTCTTTGCCCTTTGGTTTAACAAAATTATTTGGTATTAAAGTTGTAATTACCTGGCTATTAATCGTTATAGAATAGAAAACAAAATACGAAAGGTGATGTTAGCTTTAAATCATTTATTTTAAACCGTTTTCATATTGCCAAGTAGTTAATGACCTTGCATGAATGGTGAATTATTATGTTAAAATTGTATTCAATATTCATTCTCAAGGCTTCAAACTGAAGATCATTACCAGTCCCTCTGTCCCCTCTATGTGCCTGCACGTCCACCTCTAAGCACCTTGGACAGAACCTACAGCCATCTCTGTGCTGATTAAACCTAATAATTAGCTTGTCTGTGTGTGTGGGTGATTTTTATCATAGTTTTGAGGACATCCTATTCTTCCCCAATCATCAGTCAGCTCCCTGTGGGCAGACACTAATTAAAATCAATAGTCTCCTCAGACTGACACTGCAGGCCTGAACTACCATGAAGACATATAAGGCCAGATCGCAACACATCACCCGTTCAGGTTTCCACACATTTACAGACAAAAGTGTTCACTCGGAGGTCCACAGCGCTGGTTTGCATCTGAGTAAGATGTTTTAAAGATGCTAAGGTGTTGTGAGCCGTGTTGAGCTGTCAGGTGATAGGATGGAGAGGACAGAGGAGAGAGAAGGTCAGAGGGTCCTTGCTGTCCTGTAGATCCACTCACAGATAAACAACACAAGGCTTTGTGTCCACACAACAGGACCATGTGTTACACCTCACACCACTGTCTTCTGCACAATAGAAGCCCAGTGTCCGACATGGTCAACGAGACACAGTCAGGGCGGCACAGTTGAGCAGTGGTTAGCACTGGTACTTCACAGCATGGTCCGGGGTCCAATTCCACATCCAGATGGGGAATGTGGTGTTTGCATGTTCTCCCTGTGTACATTTACATGATGAACCAAGCTGTTGATCTGGAGAAATCTTGCTGGACACTGCACAAAACCCTGCTCCTGCATATTTCCTGTATATTTCTCTCAATCTAACATTGAGAGAAATATACAACACATAAGATAAAATGTCTACTGTCATTGTGTCCTTGGGCAAGACACTTAACCCAACGTTGCCTGAAGCCCTCGCTGAAAGACCAAGGCTGTTTCATCGCCGACGGAGCAGCCATCTTCCTGTGGACTCACCACCTGCAGAGGATCAGCGAGGGACTGGTGCTATGAGCCCTCCCGACCCAGAAATGGACTAATAGAAAATGAATGATTGAATGAATGAATATAACACATATACTTTAAAAATGTGGAGCACTTCAGATCTAACAAACTGACAGATAAACAAATGTAATAAGCAATAATCAAGTGTAAATGACAACCACACCAGACGTGACACAGCAGTGAGCGGTGGCCTTTGCACCCAGTTTGTATACCGATGTGTTAATAGTAGGATGGGTGTAGGTGATAGCAGCATAGCAGTGTTTAGACCCATCCCACATATTAGCAGCAGCTTTCTATCCATCCATCACACACAGGCGGCGTGCCCCAAACACTCCAGCAAATAGACACATTCATCAAAGCCCGGGAGGATGGCACCACACAAACTCAACTTCAGCTGGCTACAGTTAGTGCCTCCATAGCTCCGCACACACACACACACACGCACACACACGCGCACACACACACATGCAGACCCTAATAGTGCAGTGACTGACAAGAGTTGTATGTGATGAATTGTATGTCTCTCCCACACTTCTCAAAGTTAATTTTCTAAAGACTGCTGCCCACTGGAGAGAGGAGATGCTCGGAGATGGTCAGTGGCTGAGCTCAGAAAGGATATAGCTGGCAATGTTACATGTTTAACTGTTTATTTAGACCTATAGTTGAAATGGTTGCGTTTAGTTAAAAGGGCTGGAGGCTATTTGGTCCTAATGCGCTGGTTCTTGATGAGATGTCGCTATCACTCAGATGGTGGTGCGGCTGAGGCCTAAAGCCGCTGGAAGTGGTTGTTTAGGAAAAGGGTTTACTTTCATTTGCACCATTTGCCATTGTCAAATGAATTAAGTGAATGTTTTAGCTCAGGTAGATGGGAGCCAGAGAGGACATTTGGAGAGGTATTTCAGGAAGCCGACCGTTTATATTGAAGCTCCTAAGATAACACGACTAAATGCAATGAAGGAGGACAAAATATGCTTGCTGCTATGTGACATCGTTCTTTTTTAAATGAAAACTGGAGATCCCCATTGCAAGGACGGGAAATATAGCTATAATTTCGCTCCAAAAAAATTGACATGCTGCTTTGAAGAAGGTCGGTATCAGTAAAATCTTTCAATGCATGAATCAGAAATAGTGCATGAACCTTGAGCACTTTCTTTGAGCACTCAAAACATTATTTTGCAGTCATGGTGCAGTATCACAGTGTCATCCAGCCAACTTTCAGCTCCACCGATACGTTTGAGCATGCTGTTCCTTATAAAAAATTCCAGAAAAAGCTATGAATCTTTGAACTTGTTTGACTCAACATTCATTTCATTCTGTTTATGCAGCTGGTGAGACGGTAAACATTTGTCATTCAGCCAACTTCATCTCTGATCCCTGTTGTGAATCAATATGCACATGTTATTACTGATTTTAAAGTTCAGAACCGCCTCAATCCAGCCTGAAAGTTTTACAATCTGGATTGTCGATTTTGAAAATTCGGATGAACAGAAGTGGCGCACTTTCTAAAAGGTTTGGACTCCTCTGGTCAAACCCAAACATGAATGGTCAAATATAGTCAACTCTAACACCTGAGCCAGTTCTGTCCAAGGAATTGATTATTATTATTATTATTTGTCTTGTTTATTCACATCAATAAAGCAGCAGTAATAATTCCAGTGCTTAACTTGTTGAATAGACTGCAGTAAACTCTACAATTAGCCTCTGTGTGTCGGTGACAGAGTGTGGCCATTATCCCCTTGCTGACAAATCCCAACTCAGGGAAATTTCTAAGAATTAATTCAACAATGGACTGCGGCAAATGTCAGCATTCACTAATTATGTTTATGCTAATTGTTAATTAGTGTTAATGGGATGATCTCAATTAACAAAAGGTTTGTGGTAGCTGCATGCAACCGAGCTGCCATAAAGGAGATGTAATTGCCGCACACACTGCCTGATGAACATGGATTTATTGGCCGTTTTACTCGTTCTGCTCCATGTTTAATTCTATGATGGATTGAAAGAACACAGAGCAAACATAATGATGAAAGCAGGAGATCATTTTTAAAACACGTGTATAAGATTTTTCTCATCACTGTTTGTGAAATTGTATGTAAGATTGACCATAGTATTATGATGTGGTTTCCTAAACCTTGGCTTTTAACATTTACATTTTTACATGGATTTGTATGTATTCAATTATTTTTTATTTATTTTCTTTTGTGAATGTGAAGCACACTGTGCAGCTAGTGTAGTTGTCAATGTGCTATACAAATAAATCTGACAATGACAATGACATTCTTCTTGTGTTCACCCAAAGATGATTTCATAATGTCCTAGTTGTTCTTCAGTTAAATCCCTTTTGTCAATTGAATTAGTCTAACTAGTTCAATTCAATCCGTTTATTTTTGTAAAGTTCAAAATCACAACAGTTGTCATTGCGGAGGACTTTACAAAGTTGCCGATTCGCCAACGCTGATCAGGGAATCAAAGAGTTTGAACACAGAAAATGCAATCGCTGCAAAATGGCAGAATGTATCTACTTGAGCACCTTCTGACTCCCTTAAAACAGGATTTGCCAATGGGACAGGGAAAATAATCAACAAATGTCTCCCTTGGAATGAGAGAATAAATTAAGAGTTTTGAAATTAAGACTCGATGGCTTTGTGCCAGTGACAAATCTTGTTTTAAGACAGTCACACTGTACTCAACTTGAGATAAACCCCACTCAATTCAAGTAATTCTTACCTCATATTTTATCATTTTTTAGTATAAAAACAAACACATAGAGCCCTGGGTCCATAGGGGGTGAATGGCCAATGTCCATAAATGTCCTTTAAAGTCCTGGATCATCACCAGTGTCCTGAGATCCTCCTGCATCGGTCGCTAGCAGCGCTCACTCACTGTGCACTTGAATGATATGCAGCCTGTACCAGCGAAAGTAACTGGTCATTCAAACACTGTGAGCTTTATTGATTTGCATTACAGTGTTTTTATGTCCAAAGTGACATCAGAGTCTCTTTTAAGTAATGGTTTGCTTGAAATAGAATGCTCATTTCATCAAAATTTCCTGCGGTATTAATTCCCAAATAATCATATGTTTCCCAAACAATTAGCTTTTAAGATTGTCTCCTCTGACCTTTAGGCTCAGATTGTGTCCAGTTGTATGTTTTGGTCTTTGCATATGCGCACACGAGGATGCCGTCAGAGCTCCAGGCGTGGAATATAGCATGTGCTGCAGCAGGGAAAAAGCTAATAAAGCAAATAGTGTTATCTGTAATTTAACAGCAGGCTGATATGGCCTATTGATCTGTCCACTGGAATCTTTTATCTGCACAACACAATGTATCCACTCGGCTGTTTATGACCCCTCCCCCTGCCCCCTCCACTAACCCACACAGTAAAACACAGGCCTGTGTCTGTCACACTGCACACTCTCACAGCCTGAAAAACTACATGAAACATAAGAGCATCAAACGCTCTCAAGTTGTACGCTACTTATTTGGCTTTGACCTGTTATGAACACTGCAACATTTGATCAAAAAAGTGAATAAATGCTGGAACCGGCAATATGTTTCACAGTTCGAGCTCAATGGCCAATTAAACTGTTTGGTCTTTGGTTAATATTTAATATTTGTCTATCAGCCCAAGCCGAATTCTACTTTATTTTCTCTGTGATATCTTTAAATAAATGTGCAAAGAAAGACTGACTTAGAGAATCCAGAAAGCATAGTTCAGAGGGGGAGCCATAACAAACTGCTGTGAGTGAGAGTTATTAAGTCCTTGTTCGGTCTGGAACAATGCAGATGCCTATCTGTTAAATTCAAAGGCTTAGAGAAATAGATACATCCAGTTTCGAGAGATAATCCAGGCTTTCATGGCTTGTTTACATCAGATAAAGGTATTACATACTTTACATCCAACTATTCAGAGTGTGTTTGCTGCAATAGTTTCAGCACCATGGACAGCGCTTCATGGGAAAATGAAACTTGAATGTGTGTTTTCCTGATAGAAATGTGAATTTTATGTCAACATCGACAATAAAAATAACTTAGATCTAAGTAATTCTCTGTTTTGTGTTATAGTTTTTGAGATAAGAGTTGATGTGACTCTTCTGTTTTGATAATTGTCGAGAATGAGAGGTAATTATCCCATTGCTCCTCAGAGCAGTTCAAATTATGAGCAGAGCGAGTCTTTCTTCAGTGAAATTAGAAGTGACAGGAACAAGATTACCAATGATAATCAGGAGTGAAATCTACACATGAGAACTTTACTATAATATTGGTCTCCGCTGGTCTCCATTGGTCTGTACGACCAAAAATAACACGCCTCGTTCAAAAAGTCTTGTTGAAAAGATGAAACTATTACAAAGCTACTATTAGTTATTTGGTGGTTTTAAGTAATGTATAAAAGTATGAAAAGTCCTTACAGTCATAAATCCCGACAAGCCAAGCATCACTAACAGGAGATGGGTCTCAGTCTAGCAACCACTGCTTATAGAGCCTTTCTAAATACCACCTGATTATTTTGGTAAAAAAAACAGAACACATGAGTGTTAAATCAGGGCAAAACATTCTTTCAAATGCCAAAAAACAATAGATGAGCTATATTTTCACATAATAATTTACCAAAAAATGCATAGATACATGCAAAGATTTGCTACTCGATCGAACAGCAATGCTATATCGTATATGTACAATTACATGAAGATACGATTTGGAAATAATCCAGCATCGTGTGAAGTAAGAAAATAGACTTTCTGGAAGCCTTATAATGAATTAAGTCCTGCTGCATTGTCGCTCAGTTAAAGGGCAGGAGGTCCTGAAGTGAGTGGACACAATGCAGAGAATGTCCTTATAAACGCTGTCAAGTGGCGACGGCAATGACCTGATACACGAGGAGTGCGCGATGATGCAGGCCTGTGCGCCTGTGTTTGCCAGCAGTAAAGTGTATTTTATTGGAGTTAACACTAAGGTCAAATAAAGCAGATTTATTTCTACGGATTACTAGCACTCTGCTGGCCAGTCCATAAAACAGAAACCAATCACTGACACCCTCACGCTCACTTGTTCGCATTGGGGGCTGTGAGCAGGAGATATCATGGCTATTGTGTGGTGATACTGGAGAATGAGCTGCTGTGTTTAGCCCTGAAGACGCACGCGACACCGAATGGGTTCACATTTGAAAGTGGACAGCCGATCCAGTGATGTTGTGTTGTTTTGGTGCAGTCTGTGATATTAAAAAGTCTATGTTCTGAAATGATTTGATACTTCAGCAGGACAAATAAATCCATGTATTGAAGCCATTTGATACAATAATAATGCATCAGTTTCAGATTCTTCTTTTTAGGACACTCAAAGACCTATGGCATTATCCATTCACTCAGTAAACACTGTTGTGGTAGACTACTGGGAGCCACAGCTGCCCTGGGACAGACTGATGGACGCAAGGCTGATGAGCTCACTTTTCTAAAGCTCTATTATCTAAGTATCTATAATGAATTTGTATTTTATATTGCACTTTTTTAGACGCTCAAAGATGCTTTACATGCTTTACATAATTCATTTGCCCCTTACATGGTGGTGATAAAGGACTGTGGTCTTTCCTGGGGCAGACTGACAGAAGCGAGGCAACCATGTATTTCCATCGGCCCCTCTGACCACCACCAACGATTCACACAGAGACTCATTCTAGGCTATGTGGGTGAGGTGTCTTGCCAAGCACACAACAGGCTAGCACTTGACAGCCGCAGTCGCCCCACTTTGGCACCTGGTGTTCCCAGAGGTCTCCCATCACAGTGCAAACCAGGCCATGCTCTGCTTAGCTTCTGATATTATATACATATACATTTATATATTTATATGTGAAGTTAATGTACCTGTAAACTACATTGTTTATTGTTAATGCAAATTAAAAGGCATTTTAGAACTTAACTTTCTATTATTAGCTGTAATATTATCTGTTTTTCCTGGACCAGTAGCGCTCATATTTAAGCAAACTCATGCAATTCAGATTTTGATGTTGAGAGTACTTGGTGGAATTAAAAGTGCATTTTACAAAATCTCTGCTGTTGCTGAAGGACAATCCTCTGGTTTCTCTGTGACAAACTGTGCCTCTGAACAGTTTACTGCTGCACAGAGGAACACACACGCTGATCACTGAGCTGTGACTTCCACCAATAAAAAGTCATCAAGCTTCGTCTGAACACTTTGACCCAGGGTTACCACGGAGACTGCCACGACGACCTCCAATCAGGAGCTGTGGCGGGGCTGGTCACCTGTCAATCCAGAGCACAATCCAGAGCACAATCCAGAGAACAATCCAGAGCCAGGAAAGGCTTTTCATCAAATGACCAATTCATAAAAACAACATTTATTTCATATAAATTGAAACAACCAAAAAGCAGGTTTCTGGAATTGCACCTGAAGTCTTCCCTTGTTGATTCCTCTGTTTGATCGGAAAAGTGAAATCATAGGAGGCTATGAGTGATGAATGTGTGATAATGTGATGAGCAGAGGACAGTGGGACACGCAGACACGGTCCACAGAAGACGGAGTGAGACAGAGATGTGGCGACCGTAGAGTTTAATGATTCCAGATGAGCCGAGAACCCGGCCTGACAACTGCAATGAACAGGAATCAATAGTGAGAGCGTCTGTCTGCGCCAGATAAGACACACACACACAATGTTGACTATTAAAGACGACAGCTTGAGATATTACACTATTAGTTATGCTATTTTTAATCAGCTATCATATTTAATTAATTCTTCAGGTCAGATGCTATCTCAGAGTGAGGGAGAGTGGAGGAGGTGCAGCAAGGCTGTGACTGCTGGAAAAAAGCAAAAAGATCAAAATAGTCAAACGAGCATAAATGGGGAATAAAAACAGAACATTACATTTCTGAAATGTTTTGTATCGTATACTCATCCAATAAAATAATAGATAATCACTAAAAAGGGAAAAAGTGCTTTCACAATCTTGAATGTGTCACTTTGACAAGTCCGATGTGTTAATACGTGTTGTCTGAACAGGAGGGTCCTCTGAGCAGCCACTGTGCGATCAGCAGCTCCAGCTGCTAATTATAGTAATTATGATTCATTACTCGCTCACATTAATTTAATAAAGAGGAGGCTGAGCAGAGCTCGTTAACCTTCATTAGAATAATTATAGACACAAGACGCACTGTGCTTTCACACAGAGGAGAGAGAGTCAGTGCTGAGGACACAGTCCTGTGTGATACAGGTCCCACTGGAAAACCATCACTATGTAATAAACAAATGTGTGTTTGGAGGTCAAGCAAAACAACTTCTAAGACATTTAAACAAGCTCCTCATGCCTTATATGCTGTATCTCTCTTTAACAGGTCTAATACTAATATTTCCGGAGGAGAATGCTGCTGTGATGTTTAATAAAGTGAATATATGGCTTCATTTAAAATAAAGCCATAAAGCCAGAGTCCTTTTTAAAGGCAGTAGATCAAAGGCCTTGTAATAGCGGGGCTCTCTGATTGGCTAATCATGTCTCATTGTTTCAGTCATTATTTTGCCCAACTTTTAATTTCTTGCTCTTAAGGATCATTGAGCAAACCAATTACATGGAGCTGACCTTGTGCACGCGCATGGAGGAGGACAGGAAGGATGTCCCGTGTCTCGCCTCGTTTTTAATTTCTGTCTGTGTGACGTCACAGACCCCTTTGGTCCGCAGCTCAAACTCGAGTCTCTGGAATATTAAGTCCCGCGCATTAGAATAAACACGTCGCGTGTTAAATCAAAATCCAATTCTGTGGTCTATTATTTTCTGGCATAGTAATGACTGCCACGGATTAGGAATCAATATTTCACCGCAGCGGGGACATTACCGACTTTATTCAGGCCGTAATTGAGTTTTGAGGAGGAGGCGGCCTGCCCTGGAATCTGCAGTAAAGATAAGGGTCGCGTTCATGCAGATGGCCTCGTGGTAAAGCGGAGTACGCGCTTCTGCTACACATCAATTACACACAGTAGTTAACCTTGTGCACGGCCACTGTGGGGACCAGGGCGACACTCGGAGGCGGCTCCAGGCCGTAAACGACACCCATCTAAGCTTTTCATACCAACCATTGGGCCTACAGTTTATTTCGAGAATGTTCTTTTTCATCTTTGCCAATGAAATAAACAAGTGAAATGTACAAAATCAAATGAATATTCTTTGGGGGAAAACATTTGTTTTTTCTTTTTCTGTCTTTGTAAAATGGCATGTGCGTGCGTGTTCTGATTGATAAAAAAAAAGGTTTCTGCGCCGTGTCTTGTCCCACCAATTGTATCCCCTATAATTTGATGTAGTCGCCATAGGGCAGGGAAGACATGTATCCATCTCCAACTTTTTTGGATTGAACTACGCAGCTCATATAGGTGTCACAGTTCAGAGGAAATAAAAACACAAAGCAGAGAGCGAATTCAAATCGTTTTTATTTTCAAGCCTGGTGGCTCATCACATTTGTGTCGATGCGTCCCGCTCCCGCCGACTCACGGAACTTGTCCCACTTGAGGTGCTCACTTTACTCAAGACAACACATGTGGAAGTTGGATACATATAAGTCATTGACCTAAACATATCAGGTCCTCAAGTGGCAAAATCCTGTAAGGTGCAAAGTGCAGAAAGGGTCCACTCGTTTAGGGAGAAACTGAAAAACGCGAGTGGGTGGGAGGGAGAGAGAG
>JAPMNZ010878390.1:0-10164 GCA_029875035.1 Pomatoschistus microps
TTTTTTTTTTACTTTTACTTCAGGAAAAAACAGCAATACTTTTATTTTATTCTCAGAGTTGATTTTAGTTTTTAAGCTAAAAACCTAAATGTTGAGTCTTTCCTATTTTAAAATCTATAAATTATAATGCAATTTCATGCGCATTACGATAAACAAACACTGTATAAAGCCAAACTAAAATTCTGTAAAGTTACAAGGAAAGATGACTGTATTTGTAAACATTTAATGTTCAAATTATCTCCATATTTAATAGAAAACTAATACTGGTAAAAAATAGACATAAAAAGTAGTAACAATCATAAGACTTCTCAAATCTATCCTGGGAACACTCACTCGTGTTGATATAGCACATGCCATTATTATATGTGGCATGGCGTATGTGTGTGTGCCATGCATGATTTGTCACAGAATACATATATGACAAACGTGCACACAATGACAAGACTGAGAAACAGCATCAAATTGGTTAGATAGCACGCAGAGACGGCATTTAGGTGTTGGAGCATGAAGGGTTCCCCTGCTTAATATGGATATAATGATGTGTCTATAAAGGAAATATAATGACAAAGTGTGTGTTCTGCCCTTCTGCGGCCAACCTACTCTCCTATCTGCTGTGACTCACAGCTCAAACATGAAGTGGAGATGGACAACAGAAAGTCATAAACAAGGTTGTTGTGAGAGTGTTGTTTTGAAAAGGATGGAGACAAATATGTCCTAAATCAACTTAGTCTAACATGACAAGCTTTCTTCATCATTATATTTGTTTGGATATCATGAATTTCACAAAGACTGTGCATACGATTTCAGCTTATTCAAAATGAATCAGATTCAAGTTAAGCAATTAAATATTGTTCTCACTTTGAAAAATAATTAACTTTTATTGTCCTGATATGGACATTTGTAAAATAATTATTAATCCAAGACTGTAAAAATATAATCACAAAAAGGCACTACCTTCCATTCCATGATTGTCTGGGATAATTTACCACCAATTAATAGAACAACATAGAGAACAGTGACCTCCAAACAAGGTTGTTAAAAAAGACACACATCAGTGCCAGTGTGGGTGAGTCCGCTCCTGCTGGTTAACCTGTCAAGGCTATAGATCCAAACTCCAACTTCGTAGTTCTTGGCCTTATCACACGCAAACGCAGAGCACGTTTCATTAATTTGGGTCTTAAATATTTATTCCAACAATTACCCCCAAAACTTTATATTGATTGATGACGGACTGATCTGTCATAATCCACTAACTTCTTCCATCAGAATAATAACACGCGTTATTCTTCCAGTCACTTTGTTGAGAGACTCTGAACAGAAAATACAGCTAAATTTATCTGAGTTTGACTATCTGTCTACAAAGACACATTTCACTCATAATAACACGATATTCCAAAGCTGTGTTCAATTGATAATCACTTTGTGTCAATTAGAAGCCCATAACAATTTTATTTGGTGATTAAATGCAAACAAATAAACATTATAACTAGAGATAAACAATTATAACTGGAGAATGAACTATTCATTATACAGTATCCATATAGACTCTAGGAAAAATAGCTACTGTATATTGCAGTAGCTAATGTGGATCTGAATAAAAACAAACAACAATGCATTTTTTCAAAAAGTGAGGGCCTCATAGGATACAAAACCTCTACAAACATTCACATTCACTCACACAACATATCACAGCTTTCTAGTCCCTGGCCTTTCAGTGATTTAGAGCATCATCTCTGGTCGAACTGCCGTCTTCACATATGACACCTCAGCTCAACAAGGTCCTTGCAAACATGCGGGTGCTGAAGGAATGCCTCTGCCTGTCTCTACTACCATCACATTCTCACTTCTTGATGCAGACAGACAGTGGTCCTCTGGGACATAGAAACACTTCTCCCCTTCGCCCTACCTCACTGTCCTTCCAGACGTTCCTGCTTTTCATATTCCACTGCTCTCTCTCGTGGGGCTCAAGAAGGTGGGGTCACTGAGGCTGGTGATACTCTGATGCAGCAGTCTCAGGCGGGAATACTGCAGTTAAGAAATTATGTTGTATAGTTGAACATTCTCATACAAAAAAATTCAACAAAAAGGTAAATAATGTTAAATAATATAATATAAATGCTGAAAGTAGGGTCCAGGAAATTTCACATCAGAATATATTTCTAGTTACACCTAGAGAAAATAGTGTTGTTATTATCCCATTACTTGGATACAGGTGGACTTCAGAACCACTTCATCTGCTTCATCTGTCACTGAAGGTCACTGGTCCATACTTATTTTTAGCACAACATATGCCGCACTGCACTTAACACATAGTCATGTTCAGAGTCCACAGTGCAACCTATAGGAAGCTGACCCAGCAAAGCATGGCAATTGATGAATGGACAGGAAATGGTGGAGATACAGGGTCAATGGAAGAGTGTGCAAAATATTAGGTAAATAATAAATAATACTTCAGCTGAATTATTGAGTGAGTCCATTGAGACATTCCTGCTGGTGGGTGGAGAATGCATGTTCCGGTTCATTCATGAAAAATAAAGATGTTATGCTGCACTAGTTCCATGTGTGCGTCACTATAGTGTAGTCATAAGTCAAAAGTAATTGTGTGAGCAAGAGTGGGAATCTTTTTGTCTATGGAAAACAAACTAGCTAAGCCATTTAAATGTTTGTTATTAAAAGTCCACTCTTTAACAAAGTAAACATGTTTAAATACCGTGCTTGATTACAAATTTGAATAGGTCCCGCAATATCTCTCCTGACATCGAAGCACCAAAACCATATCCTGCATTGTATTATACCTTTATTATTGCATTACTTTGTTTCTGTATTGGCCAAAAAAAAGATATAAAGAAGAAAATTCATTGGTCCATGAAGACAACAGAATAACTACAGTTCAAAGGTGTTTGAGGATAAAGATACATATGCCGGAGGCCCCTGTCCTTCATCAGCAAAGAAGAGTTGTTGTTAGTGTATATATTTTACACAGCATTTGTAGTTGGCCCAGAGAAAGGCAGAAGCAAGGCCACTATAAGGCAGACTTATACTTAGCAGCAATATGGATGAAGTGGCTTGCCTGAGGACATTACCACAGTTTTCCTCTACCACAGGTGCCCAACTGTGGCATGTGGCATTTCTCCATGATCATTTTCAGTTGTAGGAGTCTACATTAGATTGACTCATAAACAGTAGGAGAGCAGTCTTCTTGCACGCAACTTTTGCAATTCAATGCAATCTAGTGTATATGAAACCAGACAGCAAGTTTAACACACGTTGGAATAAAATGTGGCACTAGTAGCCAAAACACCATACAGCATGGGGCCAACGCCTGATTTCCATTAAAAAGGGAAAAATGGATGGGTGTAAAGGAGGTGCAACATTGAAACGCTAGTATGGCAGAAATGGGAATGGGGCTAAAGCAGCATGCCCATGTCAGCCTGAGATGTTCCCTTTATTATGTGCTTTCCCTATGGGCTGACAGGAGGCACGGGAGCTTGGTCAGGGGTAGACAGCCACCTGACATCTCCCACCTGCATGACCTTTACTATGCTTGACCCCCCACAGGAGACAATTGCCTCATAGCAAACAGCCCCATGGGAGTTGTCCATGCACAGCACACTTCTGAGTGGCCCAGATATATGTGGGCAGACAAGGTAAAAGCAAATATAAAATTCATATTAAAACAAGCAAGAAATAATACCTTTGCAGAGTTAAGTCTTGTATGCTTTTTGTGTAGTAGTGAAAAGCAACCACTAACCTTAACAAGTATACTTTTCACCAATCTGGGATTAATCCTTTATCTTCAACTCCCTCACTTATGTTTTGAGATGTTGGTTCCATAGACAGCATATTAGAAGGGGACTGACCAAATGCTGCTGTCACTGATTATATTTGCTAAATGCATAAAATAAACCGAGTTGAGCATGAGCTAGCTGGAATCGTTTCCTAATGTAATTATAATGATATTATATCAGTTTTAAATAGCGCTTTTAAGGACACATTACACATTACTTACGCATAAAACAAATTTACAATCTTTATAGTGTTAAATAAGTGTCCTGATGCAGTCTTGCATCTCCACACAAATGACTTGTATTGGTCCTGGAAAAATGCCTTCTAGTGTATCTTATGTGATATGCCTCTGCTTATCATCTTCCACAGTATAAATATATATATAATATATTCAATACAGAAAATGTGCATGGTTTGGTTATCAGGCGTTTTATATTGTACTGTTACTTTAAGAGCGCCAGCGTTTTAGTGACGCGTGACATCATCAAAAGTGGACAACTTTTCACCAACGCGGTTAGATTTGGCTCACTAGATGCTTTAATTTTTCCATCAAAAGTAAGAACAGCTCACAATTACACGTATTACAAGTTTATATGACATGTTACAGTTTGTTGTTAATGGCATTCTAATTTGCTTTTTCTCTATTAGACCCAACACATCAACTATCATTCGTAGTTGTGTCGTTACTTGTTAATATGCTTGTTCAACTAATAGGCTATGCGGTAGCTTACGCCCTTTGTCATTGATTCCACTTGTACTATAATCTGATCTATTGTATTTGTTTGTTTAGGGTTCCTGTAATCTTAGCGGTCAGTTATTTGTTTGCTGCCATCATGAATCCAATCGCCAAGCGAAGACTGCCTTGGTCTTTGAGGAGAATGCTGACGGACATTAGCCCAAAAGAAGAAAGCACTGACTTGGAATTAGAGCCGTCTATCAGGGATGGGATAATTCTACCGCCCAGGGGAGCAACTGCGGCACCTCCATACCACGATCACACTACCGTAGAGACCAAAGACAAAAGCATGGGAAGAGCTGTGTGCATGCTCTGCAACTGTCGACCCTCCCTCTACACTTGTCCACGGTGTAATGTGCCTTACTGCAGTCTGTCCTGTTACAAGAGCAGTGAGCACTCTGTTTGTTCAGAGGATTTTTATAAAGAAGCTGTTCTGCAGGAGCTGAAAGAAATGGGAAAAACTGAAGCAGAGGGGAAAAAGAAAATGCAAGAAATTCTTTTAGGACTTCGAAAGAAGTCACAAAATGCAGACGGTGGCATGGAGAGCCTGTTGAAAGAAGAGGTATTGTCAGGGGAATCCGAGCCAGAAGACTCCAAGATTAATGTAGCGACTATTGAACTTTTGTCAAGGCTTGCAGAATTACAGGAGGCTGATGAGGAAAATGCAGAGGAGATCGAGAATATTTTGAGAGAACTTCAGAAAATAGGAACAGGGAGTAATGTTGACTTTGAAGATGATGATGCCCCTGATGAAGAAGATGAAGGGACTGATTTAGAAGAGAGTCTGCAAAGGTTGGATATAGATTGTCTCTCAGAGGAACAATTGTGGGGCCTTTTGAACAAAAAGGAAAAGAAACAATTTGTAGGTTTAATAGAACATGGTGCGTTCAATGGATTTGTTACTTTGTGGAAGCCATGGTGGGAGGATCATGAGGAAAACAAACAGGTGCTGATAGAAGTGCTACAACAGGGGTTAAATTAAGTTGAAAAAGACAATTGCAGTGACTCATTACAAGAAGTTACAAAGCAAAAGGAAATTAATACAATTTCTAAACCTGTTAATGGAAAAGAGGGCCGAGTCCACAATCAAGGGTTGTCTCAAACAGTTATTCCTTCAGTTTCTGAAAAAATCCCAAAGTTGAGTGTTCTATGTTCAAATCCTTCCCCTTTGGTTGGCTTCTCTTTGGTTAATGCTATTTTCAGTTACTCATTCACTCTTTGTTTCTTTAATGGAGACACTGACTCACTCATGTTTGAACTGTGTGACATGATCTTAGCTCTGTCTGAGACGCTAAATTCAAACAAAATATTCAGTTCTGTCCAGGAGGCATTACTTTCTGGGGAAACCTCAATTACTTGTGGAGGCTACCTCAGAAAAGATGACCCAACTGCCTCTGACAGAGCAGTAGAAGCTGTAGCTCACATTTTTACAGGCAGAAACGGGGCAGATTCGATTGGATACTGTATGTCTGCTTTAAGTCAACTTCGGTTACTTTTGCGACAAGCCAGAGTAGCCTTACCTCAAGAAGAGGATGGGGTAAATAAGAAACGAACTTACTTTATGGCCAGCAAAAAGTGTGAATTTCTCCAAGCTTGGGTGGTGGAAAATGAAGAAAATATAAACATTCTTGCTAATGAGTTATGGAATGAACACAGTAAGCGAAAAAATGCATTTTTTGCAATGAATCAAGCCAAGGCTGATATTG
Organism: Pomatoschistus microps; assembly: GCA_029875035.1. Classification (NCBI taxonomy): domain Eukaryota; kingdom Metazoa; phylum Chordata; class Actinopteri; order Gobiiformes; family Gobiidae; genus Pomatoschistus; species Pomatoschistus microps. Next base: position 6,229 of record JAPMNZ010878390.1, read on the forward strand.
AGCAAAGCTGGAAGAAAGGAAGGCGAAGAGGTAATGGTCATTTGATTGAAGAAATGTAGACTTGTGTAAAATGTAAACTCTGAAAGTTAATTTGTTTCTAAATAAACGTGTGTGAAAACTATTGCATATTATTTTGTGTTATGGAAACCATTGTACAGAGAAAATAAGAATACAAGATTTGTGCAGTACATGCGTTTCATGAATGCGCTGGGCTCTTTGAAGGTGACGTTTGGTTTACATTTGGTCACGTGGTGCGGAAGTTTGTTCCTGCTGCATCAGAAAACATGGCAGCGCTCTTAAGATCAGCCCGGTTACTTAAGTACAAGCCGTCGTGCTTGATTCAGATCTCCGGCACCCAACGCAATGTGATTTGTGCAAGTCGATTGTACAGTGGAGTTATTGGAGGCAGAGTCTGTCCGCGACAGCTCTTTCCAGCGTTGGATAATGTCCCCAGGTACCCAGCTAGCAACTCTGTTAGCTTAGTGGCTATCCACGCGTGATGCTGTAATGTCATTGAGGGTCAATGACATAAGCTGACATATAGTTTATACCTCACCACTTCGCAGTCCTACACATGAAATGCATAATTTACCTGTTATATGTTTGTATTTTGAGATTGCTCATCGATGCGTGTTAGATTTCCTTATCCAGAGTTGTATAATCTAAGCCAGAACAAGTTATTTTTTCTAGTGCTATACTTCCCTCGTCAACCATCAATTTTTGAGGGGTGACTCGTATGCTATCGTTACAATCTGATGATGAGGATTTTTTGTGTAGAACCGATGTATAAATGCCATTGGATGATAGTCTTTTCTGGCCTGATGACACTCCTGTGATGCTACAATGTCAAGTAATTATGTTTGCATTTCAGGCATTTGTTGCCCTTTACAAATGGGTTGGTGCGTAGCTATGCAGTTGCCACAGAGCGTCAAGAGGAGGCAAGTGCAGCTGTGCGATCGAAGCAGGCCCAACAGTTTGACTGGGCTTTGGGGAAGCTGGACAGCTCTGTGAGAAGAACTGGTCGCATCACTAAAACATTGCTCCTCCGTATCTTCCATGACATCTGCAGAAACGGTAACACACACACAAACGTATACAATTCGCTCTTTATTTGTCCTCTTAATAACTTGATCTAAATTACATACACATAATCCAAATAAACTGTTTTTAGGATCTAAAATAAAGATAAAAGCCCAGTGTGGCCATTCACAGCTTAGTACTAGTACTGGTAGATGATTATTCTACATTTTACACATATTAACTGGCACCAGATTGATGGGAAGAGTATGAGAAGGAAACAGAAGTGACAGGTCCTTTCTATGTGGAGTTTGCAGGTTCTTCCTGGGTCTACATAGGTTTCCTCCGGGTGCTCCGGTTTCCCCTATCACTAAGTACAGCTAGAATATTTCAGGGTGAATGTGTGTGTGTGGGACTACAATTAAAAATGATGGCTACAGTGTGATGTATTCACAGCTTCTGCTGTTCATGAATGCACACTCCCATCCAAATAAACAGTAGAAAAAGTAGATAAAGGGAGCTGCTACAAGTCCACATCCCCCTAACCTGTGTCAGAACGGCAGCTGCTCAAGAACAAACTACAAATTATGTATTACAAAAAGCCTGCACCCTCATTGATGCCAATTTATATGGAATATTTAAATCTTTCAAATTTAAATGTCTGAATAATAGCTTGAATCATGACTTGCACCAAACCTGTACAGTGTTCAAAGTATAAACATGTATCTCCTCCAACGCAATACAACAGCAGGGATTGTGTCTGTTACCACTGAGGTTGCCCTCAGTGGTAACAGACACAAAATCTTTGGTCCAACAGCAGAGGCTGCAGTGTTATGCGATGTTATGCTAATTAGCCATGCTTTTTTTACTTTTTGCCCCAATTAATGTTAATACTGAATGTGCTCAAACTAAGTTATAATGGATTAATTAAATATATTAAAAACTATTTTTTTTAATACAGATGTGTATGTATTTATCATTCAGCTAATTATCATAACTTCTTATTCTAATTGACTGTTCACTGGAATCCCCACAATATTACCTGCAATGTCCAAATGAATCATCAGACTAATAAAGCATGCATTTCATTTGCTGAAGGCAAAACAGAAGGGGAAACTACCCCATGGACATGGACTATCAGGATTTTTGTTAATATCCCAATAATTACTTTAGTCGGTGTCTGTGTTTTATTTATATATCATAGTTACAACACCAGCTGCCCAAATGCTTTGCATGTACCAATATTGTAAAATAGTAAAACAAACGCACTCGAATACATGTATGTAAATATAAAACGGTATAAACTTTATGGATCTGGTTGTATTTACAGAGCACGACAGGAATGTTATTATTGGATATTTCTGATTTTGTTGTATTGATCAGGATATCCCAGCGGCAATCAAGCATTGTTGTTACTTCGGAGCTGTGGGTCACTGTTGCCAGAGGTTCCACCTGCTGATCGTACTGAACTGGCTCACCGCATCTGGGAGAAGATACAGGAGCTGGGTGAGGAACCATATACAACTGATGTTTGTGCGGCATTTTCATTCTGTAACATTTTGGTTCACTATTTCTCAGGCGCTCAGTATGATGTCAGTCATTACAATGCCTTGCTGAAGGTTTACTTGCAAAATGAGTTTTCATTTTCTCCAATGGACTTTCTTGCAAAGATGGAAGCAGAAAAGATTCTTCCAAATCGAGTCAGTTGCTCATGTTTTACCTACACTAGAACGTTGAAGTTTGTTTATATTACTGATTATGTCTTTTGTAGGTTACCTACCAGAGACTTATTGCCTCATATTGTCAAAATGGCGACATTGAAGGAGCAAGGTAATACATTTTTGATGCAGGAGAATACAGATGAGCCTTTTGAGCATTCCTACTTTGTATTATGTCCTTTTATTGTGTAGCACAATTTTGGGATTCATGAAGAACAAAGACCTGCCCATAACAGAGGCAGTCTTTAATTCTCTGGTCACAGGCCATGCCCGTGCAGGGTAAGGCTGCTTTTCTCTATTTTCTTCACTGCACATGAAAAGGAGTATGCTAAACTTCTGAAAATAATTGTTGTTTTCCACCTTTGTGCAGTGACATTGAGAGTGCCAAAAACATCCTAACAGTAATGCAAAATGCTGGAATTGAACCAAGTCCTGATACCTACGTTTCTCTGCTGAATGCTTATGCCGAAAGCGGAGACATGGAGAATGTGAAAGCGGTTTGTGATCTTCATTTGTGTTATTCATCTGACCTCAAATGTTTGTGTGGGCTTATTTATGACCAGTGTTCAGTGGAACTCTGTTGCGCCTAATTATTTACTTAAAGGTACACTGTGTAATTTCTACAGTTGCTCCAAATGAAAAAAAACATGTTAAAAAATGACAAATATGACCTTTTTAAGAATATCTACCTACACCATGTTTTTGAATTGTTGTCATAGACTTCGAATTTGAATTATAAATGCACATGAGAGCTGGACTGCTCTCCAGATCAATGCGCCATCTGGAAATACATTGGTTGATAAGGGACAAAAAGCAAGAATCGCGTTTTTGTTTCACCGGTGCTTCTAATGTCGTTGCACCGTGCCCTGACAAGTTTGAAAAAGACATCATGGAGAACCACAGTTATGTATCTACCCGAACAGCAATCTTTTTAGAAAAAGAATAACTACTTATACTAATACTAAATAACTAGAAACCAACGTCAAGACCTGCTTCACGACTCCCACTAATATCTGCTGCCATTGTGTCCTTGGGCAATACTTAACCCCACTTTGCCTGAAGCCCCCACTAAAAGATCTCAGCTCCTGTGGACTCACCACCTGCAGGAGGTTCAGTGAGGGGCTGGTGCTCTGTGTACTGGGTGCAGCTCTGACTGTCACCCCCCTGACCCAGAAATGGATTAATGGGTTAAGGGGAAGAA
>JAPMNZ010878584.1:0-23822 GCA_029875035.1 Pomatoschistus microps
CAGTGTAGCATTATGCCAGTAAAGCCTGAGACAAAGCCTGAGCCATACTTTAAGTAGCACCAAGGGGCCTGGAACTTGAAAGTATTTTATTGATTGATGTCATACAGCGATAGTGCATTGAACATACTTATAATAGTCCATGCTAGATTTAGCCAAAAGGCTACTCTTCAGCTGCTATCCTTGAACAGACAAAAGGTCATCAAAATAATTATAGTGTTTACTAAACAAAATCTGAGAAACGAGAGTCCAAAGTTCTTAAGAACCCGAGGGCATGCTCTCTTTACTATTTCTATGTCCTACCAGCTCCTAAAGCAGCAATAAGGACAAGAAAGGAGGTATTTATTTGAGCGATTTTCGGGATTGTTTCCTTCCACACACAATCGCAGCAGACGTCAGATGACGCCGTACATAACGAACAGAAGGCCAGCAGGGGGCAGCGAGAGAAGGATCTTCACGTGGTCTGCAGTACTGATTTATCAATGATTGCTTTCAAGTATGGACTTCAGATGAGCAAACCCCTTTGAGGACATGGTTGAGCCATGTGTGAATACATGACAGATCTATAGGGAGATGTTCTGGGCAGAGGGGAGGAGGGATATAGATTTGATGAGGAAGAGTTCTGTTTTGTTGCTGTTGAGTTTGAGGAAATTGTAATCCATTCATGTTTTAAAGTCATAAAGGCAGTGTGTGATGGTGGAGACTGAGAGGATGACTGAGGTGATGTATTTGGTTGAGTGTCATCGGCGTAGCAGTGAAAATTGATGATGCGGCCAAGGGGAAGGATGTAAATGATGAAGAGGAGGGGGCCGAGTAACGAACCTTGAGGAACACCAGTGGGGAGGTATCAGACTTTACATTTATTTATTTATTGAGACGTAGTGGTAGCGGTCGATGAGGTAGGAGGAGAACCAGGAATGTGCTTTACCGGAGATTGCATGTTTGTTAGCAGATGACATCAGAAAGAGGAGAGAAGAGACCTCACCTGATGGAGACAGGATTGTAATCAAACTGGTGAGTGAACATATAGTCTTGCCTTGCAACCAATCGTATAGCAAATTTGAGGGTCTTGCTTTGAAAGAGCCACCTCCCCCCCCCCACAACCTTTCTGGTCTTGTTCTAACTCACCTGTTGTGCCCGTGGTCTTCTGTCAAGCACACTGTTAGTATCTAATGGTGCTGTGAGATAACATGGCGCTAAGAAGAGAGCCTCAGACCTGGAAACATACCACATGTCAAACATAATAATAATAATAATGAGTGGATTATTATTATTATTGATGATAATAATATATAGTGTATTTTTTACACTGTAGGTACCATGTTGGGTGCCAGGGAATAATGTCTATCAACATTTATTGACAGTAAATTCTGGTTCAAGGGGCAAAAATCGTAATTTGAATGTGACAGTTGCTGACCAAATCCATCATTCATGTTATAGTCATCATCAATAATCTGTGTCGTCTTCTGAGTTTCATGTTTTGAGTATAGGATCATATTTCCCACGTTCCCCAGTGCTTATTTGAGGCTCAATCTTTTTACATCAAGATAATGTTGTTTTCCCTATTTTTAGTTGCTATCCTATAATCACTGATTCTCAACATAAGTGCAGACCCTAAACACATAATAACACAAATAAACTAAACGAAAAGAGGGTTAACAACATGCCCTGGACGTCTCATCTCTGTTAACTATTATTGTCCTATAAAATTTCATGATGTAATGTGAAACCCATTAAAAACCTGCCTGTTAGGTGTTAGTTTGTCTGAAGCTGGCTATGCTATTTTAGGTATGTTTAAGTATCAGAACAAGGTGAAGGGACAAAGATTTGAAGTATTTCACAGTGTGATACATTTATACTATGATTTTTTGTGATTTAAAAAAAAAAATTCTTCTCGTAAAAGAAAATGTACATTCAGTTGTGGTTTACTCATGACGGCCACAAGGTGGAGCAATGGACTCATCTATCACTCATTGTTTACTGGCAGATTTTGGATATGCATTTGGTTGTGAATTACAATCAAGTCTCAACAACCTGTCACATTAATTGAACTGCTATTATATTGTCTGCATGAAACAAATGAAAAAGGCTAAATGAAAAAGGCATGATGATAAGTGTTCCTGGAAATTGTACTTCATTTTTAGGAGGTTCTGTCTGCTGAGAAGATTGTTTACTAACTGTTGGATTTAGTTTGTTTGGAGAAGAATATTTAAAATAGTGAGAATAAGTTCTGTGGGTTTGATCTGTGCATAGTGGAGCACCATTAGTCCATGTGATGTGTGTATGCGGGATATGGGTGTGTGTTCTTCCTTTGGGTCTGTGGGATTTTGGCCCATAATTCCTGCAGCTCTCAGGTCACAACTCCGTTCTCACGCACATATTTGGCATTCCTTCCCCGACATGATTACCATACACCTTCCACTCTTGGGTTTGGCTACACAGAATATTTCCATCATTTCGGAGTGGAACTGGACGGCTCACCCTGGCATCCCCCTGACTGTCTTCAGTAGTGCACACGCCCTGCTCCCCCTGACCCCTCCGTCTCCTGACACCCCCCTCCGGTGTGGACTGTTGCTGCCGTGGAACAGGAATCCTCCGCTCCAGCCTTTTTTCCTCCTGAGTCAGCTGTTTGTGTCGGCCTGTGTGATTGGGTCATTTGGCAGCGACATCTCTTTAGTGACCTCCTGCTAGGCATGGGAAGGAAGAGAAGAACCAAGGGCTAAAATAAATGGTACTTCAGCAAACCGGTATTCGTATTACTTAAGTTTTCATTTGTGTCTGTTGTGGCCTGGTCTTCAATGTACAAAGTTGTAATGTAAGTTCACTTAACGTAAACACATTTTACATCAGAGCTCATAATATATTATATAACATCATTGACAACATTGCTTGAAAGAATGCGTCATGCGCCCAATGACATAAAACAGACACATGGATGTGGCCAATTTATCCATCTTCTTTGCAATTAATATAATAAAATGAGCTGCTTCTTAATTTTGCAAAGGCACTGCTAAAATTATTGTTTGTACTCTTTTTGCTTGCTTAAAAAAAGGAAGGTTACCTTTAGGGTGAAAAAACACGGTCTGAAATGAAACTTCTACCTTTGATGAAAGTAATATAAATAATGAAGAAAAATTACCTCTTTCAATATTGAGAGAGACATAATGTTGGTTTAAATAATTGGCCTAAAACATCTTTTAAACACATGTAAACATCCGCAATTCTTCTGTATATCTTGTCATTAACAAATAAAAGTTGCAAAAAACACAATTTTAATGTTTCTGTAATGTTTACTGAGTCGAGTTGACTGTTGCACACAGAGCTGAAATAAATAAATGAAATAATTTTATCGTAATAATTACAGTAACCGCTGTGGTTAGTTTGCTTAATTAGGGTTCCTGTCTTTCATATATATATAAATTTATAATATATATATTTTATAAATTGTTCCCTTAAGTTGTCATTGTCCTGTGTGTATACATGACGCTTTGGTGTGTTCCGCTGAATGTCTTGGTAGCAGCACTCGGTATCCATAGTTCTGTATGGGAGCATCATCCCTTGAGTCATTTCTATAGTGATGCTCATAGAGAAGGCACTCTCCTCACGTCGTAATGTCCTCAGGGGTCACCTCTTTGGTTTCTAGACTTGTTTGGTTTGGGTGGCATTTGGTTTGATATATTCCAGTTCTTTAAGCTGTAGTCCTTGCAGTGTCTGTATTTGGTCCCTTTCCCAAACTCCCTTTTCTTCCAGCTTACCTTGTAGCTCCTGGTGCTCATACCATGTATGAACATTTAATTAGAAACAAAGTCATTATTTCCTCATTCATCAATATATCATTCTCGCAGCAACCTCACTGACTAAGCAATGAGACAGTTAAGTGCGTCACATGTCAATAGTCAATTACAAGGATCATGTCACATCCTTCTGGCCCTTTTTTGCGTTTTTAGACTTAACACCCTATAGTCAGTCATGATTCATGTAGAATCCCATCGCTCTTCTATCAGTTCAGAATATGAGACCACAGGCCTTGGTTGCGCAGCTTTTCTGTTTGTGTTTTTAGAAAGGTCCTTGTCAGTTGTAAAACTGAAGTCATTACTTTTACATTCAGGGATTGTAGTGGCAAATGAACAGATGTAAAGCTTTATCCCATGTATTATGCAACTTGTTCATAGTCAGTGTGTTGCAACAAAAGGAGGCCTGGAGTAATATTCTTCGGAGGAGATGAGCAGATCTTTAGGGTGTTGTGTCTTGCTGCTAGCGAGGCCCTGTCGCTCGGACTCGCTTACTTCGTTTGCTGATGGTGGTGAAGCGGAACGGGGTGGTCAGGTCAGGCTGCTCCCCTGGGGGAAATCGCTTCATGAAGTGCACCTCCTGCTGGTTGGGGAGTGTGAGATTTCCACGGCGAGGACGTCCTCGTTTAGTGAAGCCTACATACCAACCAGTGTACCGTGCTGACATCAGAGCAGTGTAGTGGTTCTCCAACACCTTCTCCACAAAGACGCAGTCAGCACTGCGATTGCTGGCCTTCTAAAAGGGTACCAAAGAAAGAGAGATGTTTGTGGGTTTATTTGTTGAAAGTACAATTTTTATACACATCTATATTCAGGCTCACCTTTCCCACCAATTTCCCTCGTCGGTTCATACAAAGGTAATAATTTGTTTCCTTGCCTCGGATTCTCACCTGGCTACCAAAGGTGTCAGCCTCCACTACAAGCTGGGCTTGTGAAGGGACATACAGAGGAGAAGTAAAACATTAGAGCCATACACTGCTACAAAACGCAGTTATTTATGCATGCTGTTCCTATTCTATTTGTACTTTTGATTAAAATGAGTTACTCTTTGTCACAGAACTTAATGCTAATTCAGCTCATTCACTGCAGATATTATGTATTATCAAGTTTCCGTAAATGACATATGGCTGTCGGACATGCAATGTCACACCCGAGGTAAACCATGCATCTGCAAAGGGCGGTGCCTTATCTGTTTAAAAATAACTCCTGATAATGACTCCATGACCTTTTTCACAAAAGGCTAAAAATCAATACTGCTCGTTTGTCTTCTTCCCTGACTCCTCAGATCTCTCTAATCACTATATCTTTTTCTACTGACTGGCTATGCCCGGCTGGTTCTAACCAGCCGCATCACAACGGCTCAGTTAGATGCATGTATGCCTAGTTGGCCAACGACATGTTACATGCCTCCAAAATGTGTGTGTCGTAAGGCTGGGTTGAAGGCTCTCTGGCCGTTGCAGTGGGGGATGGACAGAGCAGTGAGGTGATGCAAGGAGGGAGGAAGCTGGCTGTTTTAAACCCACATGAGACAACAGGATAAGTAATCAATGCTGGGATCAATGATGGAGATGAGTTTGTACCACTCTGCCTGCCACAGCCTTCTCCCTTGAACTCACATTTTCTCGACCCTTTCTCTTTTCCTGCTCTATTCTCTGCCTTCTCCTTCAGATCTCCTCTGAATCATTGAGTCAGCGGCTTGTCGATGAGGTCTTTGTACTCTGAAGACAAGCTCCACTGCCCCTTTCTCAAAGCCTGCGAGGCCAGACTATGTGGGCCTTTGTCTATGTTCCTGCACAGTTGCATTCTGTATCCATTCATGCATGCTCTTGTTCACCCCTCAAGTCTTTGTACGCTCTACCATGAGACAGTGGCTTCAAATGACTTAACGGATTTTTTTTCAGGTATTTTCCCTTCTGGTCCAGATTATTTTGTGTTTGTGTCTTACCATATTTGTCCCCATCATCTCCTCGGGCGCTGATTCTTCGACCAATAACTTGCACATGTTTGCCACTTGTGCGGCTGTAAAGCTGGTAGACTCGGTGGTGTTTGCGACTCATGGTGTCTCGCACCTGTGTCTGGTTCTCAACATGCACGCTGAAGTTTACTCCATCCACACCAAGAACCTGCTACAAACAGATTAGAGAAGAATGCATGAATACCGTCACACTGGAGCATCAGTAAACACAAATTAAGCCGTAATTTACCATATTGTATATCAACTGTATCAAGCACTGAACTTTCTTTTTTTTGCCGTGTATATGTTATGCTAAAAATGGAAAGAGATTACAGATAACTGTCTGCACTTTTTACTTTGATTGGCTGTTCTCTTTCCTTGAAATTTTTTGTTTTTTTATTCCCAAAATGAAAGAATAATGAACTGAATGACACTTGCCAGAATGCATAAGAGTTTTTGCACAGCCCATTTACTCAAAAGAAACTTGTCAGACTAATGTAGAACTGTATGCTCTTTCTCTCACCTGTAAAGGATTGCACATCACCAGTAACATCTGGATACATCTGGAAAAAGTAAAAACATATGGCTTCATAAATATGTAAGCAAAATTGGATGTTGGAAAAGTCATTTGTTATATAGTCATGTCCAAGTCTTTCTTCTCAGATATTCTTTCAGTTCAACATCCCTTTGCTTATTAGTCACCGCTGGGTGTGCAGCTGGCACAGCACCTCCACATCTATGGAGCCAGCAGACAGACAACACCCAGTGCGCTGTTTAGATTAACGCTACCATTCTTCTCACATTCTGCTCGGGCCTATTTTGACCCATCTGTGACTTTCACTAAAATCTGGCCTCGAAATGACCTTGCTCGGACGATGCTATACGGCCAAACATACCAGGACAACTAGAACATGTTTTGGTTTGGAGATCTGAGAAGTCTGTTTGGCTCCACTCTGCCACAGGTGCACATTGCACTGTGTGATGTGGCTTTGGGAGCAGTGCACTGTGGTCACATGTGGAGATGGCATGGATAAAAAACCAGTCACCAAATATGTGGAAAAATCATTTCTGGTCAATTGACTGATGATAAAGGTGTTAAGCTGGTCATGAATCCAGGTTCTTATTGAAGATATGAAAATGTTTTGTATGGCCTTAAGTGACCTTTTAGGTTGAATGTGCACAGTATCTCATTTGAATTAGAGGGGCAGTATAGATTTACAGAGGAATTCAAGAATGTGTTCTTGTTGCATCAGTTTTGTTTTTAATGAACAAAAAAACACATTTATTGAAATTTTGGATTTGATAGTAAATTATCAAAATATATAACATATTTATTATAATTTAAAATATATATATATGTTGTGGAAAACAAATCCCTAATGTATTATCTTAATAAATTGTAGACCTTGACCTTGCAGGTATCCCAGTATTTACAGCTCAAGCAAGGGAGTAATATCTGTTGAGCAAAATCAACTTTGGCAGTCCTTGAACTGCGATGAATTAGTGGCTAAACATTTAATCAAGTTCAGGACAAAGTGTGTGGGCTGTAAAGTATTTCTCCAAAACTGTCTTTCCCCACCTCATCTGGCTATCACTCTACATGCCTCTTATACTCTTCCTCCGACATGTTGTCCTCTCTAGCTTATCTCTTCTTCTCAGTCTGCTCTTTTTCCCCCTCGCTCCAATCTCTCCGGGCGTATGGAGTTGGTGGGGTGACTCCTCCGCACTGTCATGGGCATGCACACAGATGTGCAGATGTGTGCGTACAGGAGCAGGCAGCTGACAGCTGGCCTAAAGCTAAGGCATATGCGCTGCTGAGAGAGAGATAGGGAGGACAGCAAGATGCCGAGCATGAGGTACACAAAGGGAGAGGCTGAAGACAGGACGGAGCAAGGTGGTGTAAACACTGCAGAGAGGAGAGACTGAAACCAGATCAGGCACTGGCAAGGAAAGGTCAAAAGCAAACAGGCCTTCATCTCAGCAAGGAGAAATAAAGTGGCTAAATGAGAGACAGTAGTGTAACCACAGAGTGTGGTCTGGCTTGAGAAGTAGACAAAAAGATAAATATTGGTATGAAATAGGAAAGGGTTTAACACACACCAAAAGACAAACTGCTCCAACCTAACACAGAGACTTAGTTTTTCAAGCGCCCTTTCTGCTAAATGTTTTGGTTCCCATAGCTCTAATACATGCAAGGCATCACTAGTGTGCTGGTGCTCAATTTTGTCTGCACAGCCCAAAAAATCGGACCGCCTAGCATTATGAGAAGTCTCAGCTGTTCAAACACCAAGACTGTACTAACGCCGAGGACACTGCAGGAAAAGTGCCTCTGCATTGGATTCCCTGTTCCCACAAAAACCACAGACACTCCATATTATGCCAGTCAGAGTAGAGGGGGAAAGGGGAGACAGAGACAGGTCTGGGCCTGGAGGGGGAGGATGAGAAAGGGGCAAAGTAAGAGTATAGGCAGAAGAAACTATGGAAGGAAACCTGGTGCACTTTGGATGTTTGCCAAAACAAGCACAAGTCTGACATCATAAACCTGCATCCCAGCAGATCCAGCTCGAGGCTGTGGTTAAACTGCAGGCCTTTAGAGCTGAACATTGGGCTCAAGCCAGGGGCTGGCTGTGTTTGGGTTGTGTGTAGTGGCGGTTAGCGTGGTACACCGACAGAACAGCAGTGGGCTTGTGCACTGAGACACATGTTGAGAAGCAGTGGTTAGGGCAGTGGGCGTGAGACTGGGATCATGTGGGCCTTTGGTTTAGCCGCGGTGAGCCTCGACAAGGAGCTGTGGCTTCACAACAACACCAAGAACAGGTTGTGACACCTTGTCCGGCTGTAAAGACTGTGTCAATTAACGTAGATCAAACAAAGTTTGTTCATGACCGTGTTGGTTACAGCCAGAGTCAGGGGCACCATCATTCATCAGTTATTAATTCATACTCTTTATCTTCATGGAAAAAATGAGGAATAGGCAAGACAGGAAGACAGATGCAGGCAGTTAGGAGGGTAAGTGGAGAGAAAGTGAGACAGACACGAGCAGCAACAGCGGCAGCACACACCCTGTCCAGATTGTGTTAGGAATGAGAACTATCTAGAGATGACTGCCATCTGGGAGAAGTACAGCCGAGACAAAGAAAGAAAAATAAATCTCTTGGCTTTTAACAACACCTCAGATGGGTAAAGGCCTCCTTGAACTGGAGACTCTCCCCCATTGCACTTCGAACTTTATTATTTTCCCATCCCATTTTAAACTTGCTGCTATACTAACATCGTCTCTTGTGGAAAGAAGTATTTTGGCAGATTCTCCATAAGCATTGTCTCAGAGGATAGTGATTGAGATGTTTTTAGCAGATTTTTGACTTACAGCCCCAACTCTGACCTACTGACCCTGAACTGTCAGCCAATCAAGAAAGGCCTTCCCTTCCATTGCATGTTTTCTATGGGACTGTGGAGCATTGATGTAATATGTGGATGGTGCAGCTTTGCCCTTCATCATCAATATAACCCATGCTTTGAACCAAAATCACCTGTGAAATATTTTTTTCTGCAAATTGTAAATAGTAACTTACAAGACGGTCAGCATGGAAAGAAGGGGCCACATTGCTTCCCCACTCCACTATGGACTTTGGCCCACAGAGAGTCTCCTCGCTCGGCTTGAGCCAGTCCGACGGTCTGTGCCTGGAATCCGCAAAGTCAAAGAGTCACTGAGCATCGGCGACAACGTGACCCGGTTCAACCGGCGTGATGCTCAGACGTGATCCTGTTTAGGGCTGACTGGGGTGAGCGCGTGCCACCCTGACCGACCGGCAACCTCTAACAGCTGTCCAGGGCAGAGCAGGGGAGACGGGTGGGAGGGGGAGCAAAGGGGGAAGGTTATGGCTTTTAAACACTGCGCGTTCCCGAGCTGTTGAGGAACAGGTGAAAGCGCGCTCACGTGAAACCAGCTCAATCTGATTTCTCAAACAGGTACAGTCCGTGCGTAAACTTGTGTGTAATCCAATGTTCCGATGTTAGAGACTGCAAATGAATTCCCAAAATAAGAAAAAAGTTTAGTCCACGTATAACTCTGTTGATGTTAGATGTGACATCAAAGCTGACTGTTGAGCGATCCGTTGAGCGCAAGACGGGGGCTCTGAAGGCGCGGGGTCCCCGGTCATGACTGCGTCTCCACGCTGACTCTATGGTTCTGTTCAGGTGACACCTTGAGTGTGGCAAAGAAGACTTTGTGGTCCCGCAGCGGTCCAGCTCCAGCGTTCTCAAAAAGAATGGGAGGGAGAATAAAGGGCAGAGAGAGCCCAGAATTCAAGGGAGGGGTGGTTGAAGAGGATGGGAACAGCTGTGACTGGGTGGCGGACTCAGCCACCCGCGACACAGCGAGGAAATGACAGCCGCACTTTGCACCTGATTTTCCGGACTTCCCCCACTCGCTTCAGCCGATGGTTTGTGCCCGGTTGCGGCGTCCCTTCTCGCACCCTCTCGACTCAAAAACAGGCAAAAAACAGCACGATGACATCACCTCCAAGATGTTTGAAAGGGGGAAATGGCACTCGATTCTTACTTGTATGGCGCTTCAATTGAGAGTTGCCTCCTTTTAAGTTTGTAGTGTACCAGTAAAAAAAATGCAAAAATAAGTAAAAATTATAGTTTGAAAAATGTTAAAGTTGTAGTTGTAGTTCTAGTTGAAAGCGCTTACACGACGCTCCTTGGTATAAAGCTTCCTTAGGAATTAATATCAACCGCTGAAAAATAAATCCGCACTGGAAGCCGGGGTGCACCTTTTCTCACGGTAACTCGTTATTGTCCAGAATGGTCCTCTTTTCCAACTATTCCACATGTAACGCTTTTCTTGATGGGGGTTGCACAGAAGAGGTGCGTCGGCAGGCAAAGACCTCACTCCAAGAAAAAACAGAACAAGATTTTAACAGACGCGGATCAATCCTCCCTCCCTCCGTTCCTTCGCGCCCCCTCCCACAACTCGCTCTCCTCGCTCTGCCTTGACACGCACGCACGCGCACACTTATTGGATCAAAAGGGATTAGCCAGTCACTTTTTTGCCAATTATTATGCGTTTTTTCCTCCTTTTATAATCATTAGTAAAATTATTGTTATTATAGTACATAAAAAGTAACAGGCATTGATGCACCTGTGGGCATGTGCGTGTGTGTCGTAACTCAAATATTATCAAATGTTGAGTTTATGTCGTTTACATTCTGTTGCAGTGATTGATGGTGTTTTCTTGCATTATGAATGTGTGTGGTGGACAGCTCCAAGTCAATGTCAATAAAAGCCATGAGCATTGCCAGTAAAACAGTGAATGAGGGGGATTCCATCGGGTAGCGACTTGTTTAGTAACGGCCAGGCCAGCCATGAGAACCTTTTCTTCTTCTCTTCTACTTTTATGTCAGGGATCCTCATTGCAAGACAAAAACAGACTTGTGCTGAAAAGGCACATGCTGTCCCTGAATCGTCCTCACTCCTGCATACCACTCATTTTGTTAGTCACTATAAAGTTCAACATTCAATGAAAATCAAGAGCAAACTAAATGTGGTAAAAGAAAAAACAGATGATGTTTTGAGGCTTGACTAAACTCTTTGATTTTTCAATGCAGCTCTCTGAGAAGATTATTGTCATAGATAAAGTCATCGAGGAGTAGCAACAGCGGAGAACAGACAAAGTACCTCACAAACCATTGGCTATCATCTCCCAAAAGTGTAAACTCCTGCATAAGGCTGAAATGTTTAATCACATCAATGTAACTAGAAAAGTCTTGTTAATACAGAGAATGTGTAAAACTGCTGCACAGTGCACATAACTAACTCCCGTCTGGTGCCAACTCAATAATAATATTTCAGGATTGTTTATTTAAAATGTGAATTATCTTTCATTTTTATAATATAAAATAGTACACAGTTGAGGATGTAAACACGTTAATAGATTGAATGATTAATTGAAATTAATAATGAACAGAATACTCAATAATGCCCCTAATGGCCATTCCCACGCCAAATAAAAAGATACTTGCATATTTTGTATGGCATGGAGTATGATTTGGATCCGTTTTAAGATATTGAAGAATATTCAAAAGGATCTGCTGATTCTCTGGGTCTTTTACATTTCATAACTTTTAATGTTAACAGCTAAAGGGGGGGAATGAAAATGAGAGACAAAGGGGAGTGGGAGTGACAGTATGTGCACAGATCCAGATCCAAAATGAACATTTCTCAGGGATTTCTTCAGCAGAAACACTCGCTTCACTAAGCCAAAATCCTTTTTTCAGCACTGTACTACTTCAGAGGGTCAACTGAGCCAAAAAACCTCACCATACCTTTCCACAAATGCACAGAGAGATGGGTGCTAAGAAGAACAATAAAGAGTAACACTTTGGATGGATGTGGGAGGGACCGTTACCTTGGATGGTCAGGCTTTTCTTTTCATTTTAATTTCAAATGGCACACAGCTCACACAAACAGCGAGCTGGGATTGCGAATACTTTCTCACACAGACTGAGCCGCCTGGGAAGGGTATTGTGGTTGAATGCCTTTCCAGTCATGCTCCATAGACAGGCCTTTGGCCTTCTTTCCAACTACTGGCTCTGTCAGCCTTTGCACCTGCAAGAGCAGACCTTCACTGCTCACCGCAATGCTGCAAGGGACAAGAGTGTAAATGTTGTGGAGAGGGATTTGAACCGCATTTTGTGATGAGGAATGGGACTGTCTGCTACCCTTAAGCCCAGATGGTGGGGTTCAAAAAGGGGACTAGACCACATCTTGGTACAATGTGGTGAGTAAAAACAAAGACCAATTCAGCTCTCATATTGACAAAAACTGTGAAACTATTTGGTCTCAAATGAGGTGCAAGGCTTAGTAATGTAACTGAAATGTAATGGAAGTAGCATAATAGACTACAAAAATAGTATTCTAAAAACAAGTTAATATAAAATAAAAGTTTGCATCAAAGTGACTGATTTGAATTACCATGGCCTTTTTTATTCTTTTTGCTTGTCACAGCACTTTTCACTCTTGCATTGTCTGTCGTCCTATCTGCCTTTTTAATCTTGCCAGCTGTTTTTTATCTCTCTCTGTCCCCTTTTCTGTTGACAGCCCACCTATTGATTGCCTATGCCTTTGCCTCTGCAGATTCTGCCTATTGATCTTCTCTAACACTCACACATGCACATTTCAGGTCCACACATTCATGTCCTCTTATCCTGCTATCATAAATTTTATTTTTCACAGTAGACTGCACGCAAAACGCGAGCCAATATATATATTGGCTCACATATATATATATTCATAACTTTTTTGCATGTATACCTTTGTATGCATAATGCACATTTATTATAAGATGCTGTGCCTTTTGTGCTTGTTAGTGTCATTGAAGTGATCATTATTTTATTATTTGGGGCTAAATTGATGTATGATTTTGTTCTTTTATTGTTTGTTCGGATGCTCTGGCCCCGTTTGCAACCTTTTTCACCCAGCATCTCTGTCGATATGGCCATTCTGTCTGGCAATTAACATTGATTAGTTCTTGTCAATACCGTCAGCACCCAGACAAAGACCCAAGGTGCACTGCATGTGCTTGCCCTTTCTCTATCACAGTCCAACAAATCCCCAAACACCACTCTCATTATTTGAGGGCATTCTGGCCTGACCTCAAGGTCAGTGTGTAGGAGAGTCATGGTGTGCTGGACTCTGCTGTTATGGATGACTGAAAACTCACCGCCGTTACTCCAGACATATCTTGTGTGCATGAACGTGTGTTTAAGAAGTCACATTTAGATACCCCTGAGCTTGGACTCATTCAAACACAAGTTGGCAGACAAGCAATATTGTCCTCCTGCTGTGCACTCTGAAGTGTGAGAGACTTTGAAGACTACAAATGCAATCCATCATCTCTGTGACACACTGGAGATGTGGACTTTTCACGTGTCAAATGCAATGGATTGGCTCCAATTAGTTTGTATATAAAGCATGTGCTGAATCTTTTGGATTTGTGGACATTTAGAGGCTGGTCTGTGGTTTGATCAATTCCTTCAGATATGTGCCTAACGCTAACTTCTGATGTTGAGAGGCCAGGTTTACGCTGCTTTCATAGATAGATATCTTTGCTTTATTAATCATGGAACATTTAACAGTTGTCCAATGTGTAAATGCAAGAGACACGTAATAAGGACTTGTTGATGAGAGGCCTGTGAAAAGTGGAAGAATGTGTTGGAAAAACAGACTTTGAAATGGGACCTGTTTGCCACTTGTCTGCATCTGGGACATGAGAGTATAGACAGCTGCAGCAAAGTCAAAGCAGGAATTAATTTGCAGTGGATTTGTGATCGCAAATGCCAGATGAACAGAAGAGCTAAATATTGTATTTATTAGTGGCAATGTTGGTGGTACATTGCACAACAGGCCTCCATTTTTGTCTTAGCTACAGACATGCAGTGGTAATGGACGTTTACTCCTTTTTCCTCTCTGCATCCCTAAATCTATTGCAGCTGCAGTTTTTATAGCAACAGCATGTTATTATTTGAAGGTGGTATGTCACTCGCATGCTTCCATGTTCCAGAATTTATATAAGCTATATTTTTCACATTCTGCATGGATTTAGATACAGTATATATTATTTCAAGACATTTTGTCTTTTCTTGTGAATGTCACAACATTGTTCCTTCATCAAAAAAATACTTTTTAGATTCATCCACGCCAGGAATCTAGTTCAATTTCTATCTTGAAGCATTTACAATGTTTTCAAAGCAGTCCTCAGACTATGTTGTCAAGGACATCCTCTTTGACTTTAAAAAAATCAAGTTTGCTTTCTTTCTTTTTTTTTTTATTGTGAAAAAATAGACAATGCAATACAAGTGCAGACGTACAAACAAATATAACAAGACAGACAAGACAGTGGATATTTACGTGTGTGTGTGTGTGTGTGTGTGCGTGCTCCTATTTTCCCAAATTTGTGCATCCACCCATCAAGTTTGCTTTCAAGTTTGTTTGGGGATTATCTCTTGGAAGAAATGGAAGATCTGTACAAAATGATAATATTATTACGTTTTGTTTGGGGGTTCTTAGTTGGTAACATTACGGACAAGGAACAAATGACTATGTTTGGACGTGATCACATTACAGACTAAGAAGGCTTAGAAGGTTTTTTGAATAAGACAAAAGAAGGTAATTAAGCAACACTGCTTTATTTCCACATGCGTGATGGTGTGACGCGTCTCTTTTCAGCTGTTTTTAGTGGATCCGGCCAGTCTGACAGATCGGACAGATCCGTCAGACTACCCATGCCCCCCGTCGTGCTGCGGTCTCTGGAGAAGTGAGTCCCAAGTGTGTGCCAAGGTGAAAGCCCCCTAGTCTCTGTTAATGGTTCTTGCGCCTGCTTCCTGATTTCACCTCTCGTATCCATCCATCCATTTTCCTCCGCTTCATCCGTTGCCGGGTCGCGGGGCAGCAGTCTAAGCAGAGACGCTCAGACTTCCCTATCCACAGAAACTCATCCTGGGGGACCCCAAGGCGTTCCTCTCGTATCTAGGGCTGGGCGATATAAACGGTTTAAGTGGTATGCGATAAAGATTTGGCCAACAATAGAGCTTTTTGTTATACCGGCATATTGAGATAGGTCATTATGTCATCTAATTGCACAGACTCTGACGCCAGCAGAAAGCACCAGAACAGCAGCATTAGCCCAGCAGCATTAGCCCAGCAGCATTAGCCCAGCAGCATTAGCCTAGCAGCATTAGCCAAGCAGCATTAGCCTAGCAGACACCACTGGAAACAACGAACAACAGCACGGCATTCACACCGTGTTTCCGTCTCTGTATTGTTGTCACAGCGTCCTCAGCTGTGTGTGTATTTACACCAGGGGTAAATACACACACAGTAATCACAGTTTCAGCGTCTACCTTTCGGCCAATCAGTGTCAAAGGGGCGTAGGCTTGATCACATTCATGGACTTAATGTTGACAAGCGCCAGCATGGCCCACAGCATCATCACGCCAGAAGTTTGGTAAAGTTAGCGTCAGATTCGGATCCGCAGTCAATAGCTCACGAAAGCTACTTTGTCAAACAAAAGTAATTGTACCAAAATGATCCCATTTCCATCTGTTCAAATCCAATGCGCTGTTTTAATGCAGAGAAATCCATTGCTGCAAGCGCCGAGAAAAGTGCTTAGGGAGCGTCTACAATTGTCAAGACCAGCTTTTGTAAACGAACAATAGCTTTTACTGAAGCCATGTACACGCACAAAACTCTCAGACACTATAAATAATGACCATATCTAACCGCTACAGACTTTTATTCCAACATTTGTGAGATTTTTATATTTTAAATGAATACACATGTTTTAATTTTTTTAAATTGCTTTTACAGTAAATGGTCTTTACTGTAACATACATAAATAATGTATGTTAGAGCATTTGTCTCACACCTGATTTTCAAACTAAAAAAATATATATATTAGATTCTATTATATAAATAAGTAACAATCTTGACTATTTTATGCAAGAACCTGCTAGACCTATATTGAAATTCACACACCAAATTATACCGCAATATATACCGTTTACCGTCTGTGACCCAAATTATACTGGAATATGAATTTTAGGCCAAATCGCCCACCCCTACTGGAATCCATCTTTTGTATTTATGTTCTTCTGTTCCTACTGTTTTTGCATTGTCCCAATTTTCTCTTTTACAGTATAACATTTCTGATTTGAGGTTTTCCTGTGTTGGTTTTTCCTAACTGGGGAGACAGTGGCTCAGTTGGTAGAACATTGGCCTTTGAGCCCAAAGGTCTTGGGTCTGAGCCCACCACGAGACCATCTCCACCGACTCCACTGATGTCTGCTGTCGTTGTGTCCATGGGCAAGACACTTTATCCACTTTGCCTTTAAGGAGCGCGGAAGTGATGGTCGCTGCTTGCCTTAATGTGCATGTGTGTATGTGTATGCATCAAACTGAAATGTTCCCATTGTGGGACAAATAAATACACACACTCATCCTGGGGGGGCGACAGTGGCTCAGTTGGTAGAGCATTGGCCTTTGAACCTGAAGGTCTGAACTGTTTACATTCATATTCATGACTGGATCCAGGATTTATTATTTAAGGTATGGAACTGCACCCCTTGCTGGTGGTCTGCATGTGAAAGTTTGTTATTAACTAACTAGCTTGACTCTCAGGTAGATAAACACTTCACTCCTTTTCTCACCAGTAGTGGATAAAGGACTTTTCCTTGGCTTCCCTACTCCCTTCCACTACTTCCAGGTTGCTCTATTTTATTAGCATTGCTAATGTTGTTGTTAGGTTGAAAATTACGACCTACTCTAAGGTCTTTTCCACCATCAAAAGAAATGTAATATACAACGGCTATGTAATAAAGCCACTGAAGTATTCTAACTATAATTATAATTTGAACTTTACAAAAACAAGCTCTGTCAGATTAGATGGATAGCATATTATGTAAGCAGGTCAGTTGCCAGGCCTTTCTACAGATGTTTAATAGAGTTCAGGTTAGACTGGGCCATTGTCACACACAAATACATTTACAAAAAAAATAGATGGTGCAAATTGCAATTATTCACAACACAGTAATCACGCCTTGGCTGGGTCTTCTAGCATGACAATGATCCAAAACACACCACTCAGGCAATGAAGGAGTGACTTCGTAAGAAGTACTTCAAGGTCCTGGAGTGGCCTTGCCACTACCTCTGCAAATTTTACAGAGGTTGAAAGTTCCAGCACTTCACAGCTTTAGAGAAGGTCTGCCTGGAAGAATGGGCCAAAATACTATAGTGTGTGAAAATCTTTCTTGAAAACCTACACAAAACATTGGACCTCTTTCAAACTGTTGTTGCGTCTGAGTTTAGTAGTTTATCACCATACTGTAGTGAATGAATAATCTCATGTGAAGTGTCTTTTAGTGTCATGTAGTATTTTTTTTCTAGCTACATCTGTGTTATCAGTCTTCCCTGACCCTGCTGAAGAAAAGCAGTCCACCTTCATGATGCTCCTACCACCATTTTCGGACACATTGTTGTTTAGTAACTAATGCACTCTCAACATTGCCAAGATTTGACTTGGATGAGCTCTATTTAATTGTTAGGGCAATGTTTGGCAGTCATTAGGAAAACTACTCCGATAAATGTTGAATGAATACATGTGCAAGCTCCCCATTTCAGATTTTGGATCAGAATCTTTGTTAATAAACATATATAAATTGTGGAATGATACAAAATTATTGCTTTAGCACACCACTATATACATTGCATCTGTTGTACACTTTGCCAGAGTATAGCATTTTCTTCAGTCTTGCCTGCTCTTATTATTTGTATGTTGGCGCGCGTTGTCACGTGTCACAGCATTAGACCCCTCATAGCCTCCCCCATTATATTATGTGCAACAATTTTTTCAACCAAATCAGGCCAAAGAAAAATCAACTCAATATTATGTACATCCTCTTTTTGCAGAAATTACACAACTGGTGACAAAATACTTTTTGTGCCACTGTATTTGAGGGATCTCATGTAGACTGGTTTCAGTATAGTCTGACCGGTGTGTGGGAAAATCTGAACTCAGTCTGGTTTTGTAGCTTTTATTGTATATTTTGACTGTGCGCCTTATAATACGAAGCGCCCTATGTATTAATTTCTGGCTGCCTTTACAGACCGAGCTATATAGCTAGTTTCATGATGAAATGTAAAAGTCAGAGCCGGTGTTCTGTGGAGTTGTGCCGCCTCACCAAAATCCAAGTTTTCAGATAAATAATAATAGCTGTCTAGTGAGCCGCAGGACGCGTCCTCGGCGTACGTCAGTAAAATGACGTATGAGTTCAACTCGACAAAAGAACTGCGATCATACAGTAGCAGTGTGGTTTCACGGCTTAAACCAAACTTTACACAAAACTTTGACTCTTCAAACCCACATATAACAACATGAAACCATCAACATCTCGCCTCAAAATGCAGTAAAAGTGAAATTTGTATTTGTATATTCATAAATATTCATATTTATTTGTTCGTATTTAAACTCTTGGTTTGCTTCGGCTGCCGTGAAACATGCATGCGCAGGTTTGCATTACATCGTAAACAGCTGAGGCGGCACAACTCGACCGAAGCTGGTTGCGTCACCCTTGAATAAATTAAGCGCAAATATGAGACACATGCATCCGATCATGCCATTCAGGTCCTCATTACAGTCTTTGTTTTCACTCTTGCACTTAGTTGTACCTGCATCCAAACCAATTTTATTCACTCTTTGTCTGTAAAATAAAATAAAAAGTAAAACAACAAACGTCCCGGGGCTTGTGCGCACCGACGGATCCCCGCTAAAGCTACAAACATCTCTTGGATCTCTTGTTAAAGCTACAAACACATTTTTATGGCGTGAAGTATTACTGTTACATTTTCCTAATATTTCTTTTAGTTAAATGGCCAAATGGATCTCAAAATGGCCCCTATGAGGAGACATGCTTACGAAAGGGATTTTAAGCTAAGCTATTGGTGACGTAGTTGAGCATGGCATTAGCTATTATGCTCTAGACCAGCTCCGATGGTTTTGTATTTCTTAATTCTTTCATAACCAAGTGGTCTTTGTTTAAATATTTCTACTGAAACATGTTGAGTTATTTACTCTTGAGTTTATACTGGTAAATAAATTGAGTCATGTTTTACCCAATGATATAAGGATTTTGTTTCACTTCAAAATACATTTGTATTTGTAGGCAGGTGCACATAATGGTGTGAAAAGTGTTCTCTTCCCATGTAAATGTACTGACCCAAATTAGACTTGTGATTGCTTTTGACTAATATAGACGTGTGCTTCCATTTGCAATTCTCAGTGTTTGCCTGCTGGATGTTTGTTTAATTATGGTTCTTGTGGTTGTGTGCTTGGTTGAGTGAATGTCATGACCCTCAGCAACAGACTGAATGCAGCTCAAGTTGTGTGTGGTTTGCGGCTCTAGTGTGAATGTATACAAGTGTGCAAAGACTGTGTCAACAAGTTGCTGGTTCACAGATGAGTATTTGAGTTTTCAATGGATTCTAGTGATGTGATTTGCAGCTGCGGTTTTTGTTGGATGCTGTTCTTACATGCTCAGTTTCTTTTAAGTTTATGTCTGTAGTCAGTGAGAACTCAATAGTGACCTCCTGCCATCTTTTCTGTTTCCTTCCTCTTGAGCTTACTGCCTCAGACACTCTCATCAGCTCTCTCTCACTGTTCATTTCTCTCATTTGTTTTCCCCTGTTCCTGCACCTTTGGCCTTGCCACCAGGCAAAGGCGGAACTGTAATGTTTATGAAAGCCTTTAATATACTATGTAATTACCCTGGCAACTCTTCACATCATTACTCATGCCAATAAAGTACCTTTAAATTGACATGTCACAGTAATCGGAAAACCTTAGTGAGCTGACTTTCCATTGTACAAGTGTGTCTATCAATCTTGCTCATGTCATCTCATTCATTTAGGTAAAGATGTAGGTTCTGAAGATGTAAATATTTACTAGTTGTCCTTTTTACAGTTTTTTTACCTGGCTGTTCTCTCTCGGCTTACTAAACCCTCATGCTTGTGGTGAAACGTGGAAATGTTTGTGTGAAATATTCTAAGTCATGGAAATGGTGTAAACAAGACTCTGTAAAACTGTTTGGCAGCAGGATTCTGTTATAGGACCATGGAGAAGCCACATTGGCATTTTAAAACTAATTGTTGTGAGTAATGCTAAAGTGTTTGGTTATGCTACAAACTTCCATACGCAATTAACACATCTGTCTCTCCTCTGTAGGTCCTTCCGTTCAAAGCATACGCCCATTCTAGTCTTCAGTCTCTGAATCTCATATGCTGCAACAAAAGCCCCTGTTTTGTCTTGTGTTATGGCCTCCCTGTGTTTTGGCTGTACTTATTTAGACTCTTTTTGATCCCAATGCCTTATTATGAAGTATACTTTATTTATCTCAATAATTCCCAATTCTTAAGACAAATATTATAACAAATTAAACAGCCAAACAATGGGTGGGTGTCTGCCTGACGTCAGTCTGCATTTCATTAGCAATCGCTAAGCTAACGAGTTCCATATGGAGGCGCCTGCAGGGTAGCCCCCTGCTGCCCGTCCCAGCCCAGCATGGCCTAACTCGACTCGGTTGCCATGGCCTGCCCCCACCCTTAGCTTCTTTCAAACCTCATCCGGGCCCCCGCCATTATGTCATCTTTAATTTGGACTTGTCACACATCACCTGACACCTACCCCCGTCATGCTGTAACCTTTTGTCCCGCTGGAGTGAAAAGCACTCTGCCTCTCCTTCTCTCTCCACTTCGCCTGTTGTTTTACTCTCCGTTTTCTTCTCATTCTTCCTCCATCTCTCACGCTCTTTCCCCTGATCACATTAACTGTTGCTTTCTGTCACTTACGGTATGTGTGATAAGCTTATCTACAGCTGCCATTCACTTAAAAGTTTTCTATTCAGCTTTGATGACACCTCACCTATGATATTTCTTAAATGACAGAAAGATCAATAACAATCAATTTTTTCATGTTGTTTACCCTGCTAAAATCCTTACTGGAACATGCGTCCAGAGAACGCGTACCCCACCGACATCACAGATCATCTCAAAAGTGGAATTGGGTCTCTTACCATCAAACTCCACGTAGACACCAATTTCACCAAATTTTAATGAAGGGGCAAAATAACTGGATTAACAATGTTAGTCAGGTAGTATGGACTTGAATCACTGTAGCTTCAGCACCAAAGGCTCACCTGGTGGCTTTGGTATATCTGCTAACATTGTTGATGGCCATCATTGTTGGCGGCCATCATTTTTTCTCAGCAGGAATCGACTGTCATCAGAGAACAGTCGACTAGTCCCTGGCCCACAAAAATGATGATGCTGTGTCTAGTGGCGTGTGGTCAGACCATCTATGAAGTTGAAGAGCTTTGTTTACAATGAAGTGGCCATCATTGTGGGTGTGGCCAAACGGCGTCCACTTCTACGTTGTTCTGTCTCTCTGCAGCACTGTTGGAACCTGCTGATGCCTCATAGCCTCACAGTTTTGTTGTTCAATTGTTGATCAATTATTAGTTTTGGCTTCAGGATGTCAAAATGTGCACATGATGTGGATAACTGTTTGAAAACATTTCCAATTTAATCGAGAAATTAATTTAGCAGACCCCATCAGAAATGTTCTATAATTCACTTTTAATGTACACTGAAAATATAAACGCAAGCTTTAGTTTAGGCTTCCATTTTTATTGGCTTAACTCATTATCACGAGACCTATAACCTTTTGAGTATGTTTAGGATACTTTAGATAGCGAGATTTGACAGCCTGCTCCAGTTCCTGCCAGTTCCTTCGCACAGTAATTGAAGAGGAGTGGATCAACAATTCACAGGCCATGGTCAGATGGTGGTCAGCGCTCATACTGACTGGTTTTATGACCCCATGAGGCTCCCACCAAAAAGCTTAACTAAACATCTTGAGTGCCTTTTGTGACCGGCATAAGGTACAATATACTTGCTGTGGGTGGAATGAATTGTCCCTGCAAAGAAGTGCTCCCTGCATTTTCACGATCCTCTTAAAAAGTAAATAGCACTGCAGAACTTGAGTATATATTTTTTAGATGTATATATCTATGAGTTATGCTGAAATAAAGGCCAGGTAAATGATTCAATGAGCAACATGGTGTTGCTGTGGTTGGAGCTGTTTCCTTTCAGCAACAAGGTCTGTGGTTCGACTCCCAGACAGCGTGGGCTGTTCTGAGTAGACTTTGTGCATTCTCGTGTCTGCGAAGGTTTCCTCTGGGTGCTCCGGTTTTCTCCAACCTCTAAAGACATGTACAATTGGACTACGGATGAAAATGAGCCTTGAGCTGAACCCAGTTTAGTGGTAGGCACGTTTTTCAAATAAACAAAGCACCATCATTAGTCTGAACTGAGAATTAAAGCAGATATCTGGGTTCTCATTTGATTTACTGAACTATATGCACATCTGGCTGATGGACGTCTGGAATGTGACGGATCTAAAGAATTTGATCAATGATGAAGGACAGACAGCGGAAAAGGCGAGAGGAAACAAGCAGATACTTTATGATAACAAGAATGGCCTTCAGTGTCCGTGAGCGCTGCAGGTGGGATTACTTACATGTGCAGGTACTTTGCAAAGCCCTGTGAATTTCAATTGGCTAGGTGCTTTTTATAATGTTTTATATAACTCTCAAACTTGTGTGCACACTTTGGCAATAAAATAC
Source organism: Pomatoschistus microps (assembly GCA_029875035.1). NCBI lineage: Eukaryota > Metazoa > Chordata > Actinopteri > Gobiiformes > Gobiidae > Pomatoschistus > Pomatoschistus microps. The sequence continues at coordinate 22,980 of JAPMNZ010878584.1, forward strand.
AGTTTTATCAAGTGCCTCTCAGCACTGACTCCTCACTTAAAAAAAATAAAAAGCCTAGTATAGGTATTAGTTACGTTAAGTTGGTTATCGGGCTGAGCACTTTCATAAAAGCAAAAAGTTTGTGGATTCAATTCCCTTTTGATAATTTCTGTGCATGGTTTGTATGTTTGACCATAGACTTTATAATAGAGATGGCCAGAGTGTCAACATCTGGAGATGTGGACTGCACTTTAGCAACCACTGCTCCCGATAGCTTGCCCTACAGGATCAGTGGTGTGATGAGGTAAATGCAAATGACAATGTTCCAAAGGGGTGTTAATAGGAGGATCTTGAAGTGACGTTGTTGTTTATAGTTTATTCCGCACCGGTCACAGGACCTGGTGGCAAAACAGCTTCGAAAGCGACCTGGATGCTAGAGAGTTAGCTCTTTTTAGATGTTTGGAGAGAGGTTTTACTAAATCAAATGGTCCATTTTTGTTCACTATGGGGATTAATTTTAAACATTGCATTTTGGTTGCTCATCCCCGCGGCTTCCTTTTCCACGTTTGCCATAAGTAACAGCAAAAAAGAGGCATCCCAGGTCTCATATGGGCTTTGGATTTGTTCAGTTCGGTCTCATATACTTATTTTTAGCTTGTCTTTCTATCTCCTCTGATCTTCTTGCGTTAAAGTGCTTATATACAGTGCTATTTGCACACTGAGTCTCTTAAAAGTACTAGTCGCATTCATGCTTCAGTACTGTGTCCTGCACTGTCTTTTTGCCACCCAGCGAGGGGCGCATGCGGGTGTAAACAAATATCCTCCTATTGCAAATGGTGGAATCAATTTAAAGTGATAGTATGC
>JAPMNZ010878776.1:0-10555 GCA_029875035.1 Pomatoschistus microps
AGATAGAGTCCTGGTTCATGGTGTGCAGAGTGAGGTTGGTCCTTGCCCTGTTCTGGATCAAACACAGCATCAGACTTGTGTTGGGCGCGTCTCCCGCACTTATGGACGGTATGAATAGTCACTGACCGCTTTCGGCTCTGACTTTACCGTGGCCTATACACTCTAGTACAAGGCTGGCTTGTTTGTGCTGGCAGCACAGCACGCTCAATCACGTTGATTAGCTGTAAATACATCAGTGAATCACATCTCAGGCTTTATTTTTTTAGAGGGAACACTGTCTACAACAACATGATCAATTTAATTAAACTCATGACTGTTTTCTTTGACAGAATTTCAGTCTGTGGCGTGTGGGCTCACAAAACCCATGTCCTCAGAGCCGATGGAGGAGTCCACAAAGAGTCCAGCCCTCGATCAAGAAATCAGCAGCTCACAGAACCAGGGCCGTGAGGTCCACGTGGAGTCGACCCCAGAGGCCAATCCCAGTCCTGGCACGGCGGAGACTTCACCAGTTGAATTAAAGCAGGATCGGGCACAAATATAAATTTTAAGTTTAAATATATAACTATCAGCGTCTGAAATGTGTTTCTTTTATTGAGAAGCTCATTAAAACTATTTACAAAAGTCAATGTTTAATATTTGAAGATTACACAGTTGCAAAACGTGTGATTCATGAAAGTCCATCCATTTTCTTCTGCTTTATCAGAGAATGGGTTGTGAAGGCAACAGTAGTTTCAATTCACACATTTACTAAACTCATTCTCTGAAAATAAATATTTGTTCTGACAGTCTTTGAAAGTAAAATGAGAATTTGCATCTAGGCTGTAGGCTTCACAGAGGCTTCCAACACTAACACGTCCTCATTAACATGAGCAGAAGTCTCAATGCCTATTTTTCTCACTTCCAGGCAGAGTACATGAGTGATAAGAGGCTTAAAACTACAGCTTCAGAGTCCAGCAAAGGATCTATTTTGTTAATACTCATGTCTCATGCCGTGGTGGCGCACAGCCACTGGCGCTGGCCTCGGAGCTCCTCAGAGAGAGCTCTTGGATCTCCTCCAGCAGAGAGTAGAGGTTGGGCTGTTTGCTCTGGCTGAACTGCTTCTCCTCTCTGCTGAGTTTGGGCCTGAGCGAGGCCCTGAGTGTGGCCTCCTCCTCGGCCTGCCGCTGAACCTCTTGCACCAGCCGCGCTCTGGTGTTCCCCCCGACCGGCCGCGTGCTCTGAGACTCGTGAGGCGCGTGACGGAACAGCTGCAGGTTTAGGGTGTCCGTGTGGCAGGGGTTTGTGTGCACCAAGATGCAGACCTGATAGAGAAGGGAAAAGCAACCACAGAACGTGAAAGACTACACAAAACAAAGTTAACTCTGACGTCATCAGTTTTATTAGTAAGACAAAGCAAGTTGTTTTGTATAGCACAGTTCATATACAAGGCTAATCAAAGTGCTTGTAACAAGAAAATAAACGTCAAAACCACACATAATTATTCACAAGTGCATTAAAATGACTGAAGAAATACCTCTGCTCCCCCCCTCTCTCTCTGCTCTGACACTGGGTTCTGTGCTACCCATAATGCAGGGCATCATGGGTAACTCCAGACACCCTCTGCATGACACTATGGCCGCTCAGAGGAGTAATCATAGCAACAGGCTTAAATCACTGTGCTGCCGAAATAAATGTTTTAAGAGATCCTTTGTTCCTTCTGCTGTCGGACTGTGTACAACAGACATGTAGTTAGTATGAACTAAAAATATGCACTATTGTTAGGTATTCAGTTAGAAATGTTTATAAATGTATGTACTTGCAGTACAGACCAAATGTTTGGACACACGTTCTCATTCAATGAGTTATTTATTTTTATGATTATGAAAATTGTAGATTAACACTGAAGGTATCAAAACTATGAATTAACTCATGTGGAATTATGTACATACTAAAAAAAAGTATGAAACAACTGAAAATATGTAATATTCTAGGTTCTTCAAAGTAGCACCTTTTGCTTTTATTACTGCTTTGCAAACTCTTGGCATTCTCTTGATGAACTAAGAGGTAGTGACCTGAAATGGTTCCAACAGTCTTGAAGGAGTTCCCAGAGATGCTCAGCACTTGTTGGCCCTTTCACCTCCACTCTGTGGTCCAGCTCAACCCCAAAACCATCTGGTTTGGGTTCAGGTTCAGTGACTGTGGAGGCCAGGTCATCTGGCCCAGCACCCCATTACTCTACTTCTTACACAGCCTGGGTGTGAATCTACAGTAAATAGTAATGGAAAAAAAGGAAACTCATTAAATGAGAAAGTGTGTCCAAACCTTTGGTCTGTACTGGATGTGTTTTCTGCTGCTGGACAACTGAAATTCTCCTATGGGGGATCAATAAAGTATTCTCTCCCTCTATAGTGATGTATACAGGGCCTTGGTAATGTTCGTCTTGTGACGTGTGTGTACTTTTAGGGCCTTCTCCTGAGCCACATGTAAATTACGTGATGCTCGTACTCACGGTGATGTGTTGGAACAGCCTGAAGGTAGCGCTTCCGCTAACGGAGGAGGTGGTGATGTGGTCAGCGTACTTGGTGAGGGTCCCACTGCTCCAGTCACAGCTGCCGTCCTTTGCCACAGACACCACCTCACCACCTCTACTCCTCAGGTACACCGGACCCTTCAGGCCGTACCTCAAACACAAGATCAGACTCAGACTCAAAACTAGCATGAGAAAGACAAGAGAGTGAGACCGGAAAAGAGAGAGGGACCAGAATGAGAAATCAGAGAGAGACCAGAAACCGGAGAGATATGCAAAGATTATCCTCACTGTGGCACAAAGACCAGGACTCCGTTGTCTCGGATTCCATAAATCACAGCATCAGCCAAACAGTCGGAGTCAGTCTCAGGTTTTCTGTCTCTGAAGAACAGGCACTGGAACAGCTCTGTCGACATCCTTTGAGCATGTTGAGCGGCCTGGGAGAGGAGGAGAGCATTAACACATGTCCTGTGGAATTGGAACAGGGAAGCGGTCATGGACAGGGTTTAGCTGCAACACGCTCTGTGGATTTGTCTCCCACATGTTTTCCCACATGCAACAATGAGCTTTTTCATAATTTACTGTGGATAAGCTGAAACTGTGAACATGTGTTCATTTAGTGAGGAAAGAAGACTAAATTCAAGAGAGACAGGACGAGATGTGTGTGTGTGCATGTCCTCAGACCCTGTTCCGTGTGTTCATGTGTTGTGTGGTCTCCTCCATATCTCTGGTGGACCCCACACTGACGCTCCGGCCAATTTCCTGGTCCAGTGCTGCGTTCAGGAGTCTGTGTACCACCACATCAGCATAACGTCGGATTGGCGACGTGAAGTGAGTGTAGCGGTCCAGAGCCAAACCTGAGGACAGGGGAAAGAGGGGACAGAGGAGAGGGAGAGCACACAGAGAGGAGAAAGAGAAATAGAGTAATATGATAATTTGTTTCAATCAGAAATCATGTGTTCTGTCCAGTCAGAAATAGTACTGACATTTCCTCTGAGGTCATAGGTCAGTAAACATGTAGATGAGGTCCAGGTCCTGCCTCAGCTGGAGTCATAGGTCAGTTACCGTAGTGATAGTAGTCCTCAGCAGGCACAGCTCCGGTACAGAAGTACATTGCCTGAGACATGGCCTGAGTCGCCATCATCCGCAGGAGCTGGTTCACCACAGGGTCCTGGGGGTCCACTGCCTGGTCCAGACAGCCTGCCAGAGATTTATTAGATCTGAAACACACACACACACACACACAGGTTATAACTTAGCTAGTGTCTGGTGCCAACAACAGTCTCACCTGGTGCCTATAATAGTCTCACCTGGTGTCTATGCTGAAGCCCTGGGCCCTGGCACTCTCCTGCAGCTGGCTGAAGTGTTCCTGCCGTGGGGGAGGGTGGTGACGGAGCAGGGCCTGGTGAGGGAACGCCTCCTGGATCTTGCGCGCCACCCAGTGGTTAGCAAAGATCATGCACTCGGCCACCGTCTCGTGGACCTCGAGCGGCTGACGAGGAACGAGAGCAGTGATGTTCTTCTCCGAATCCAACTGAGCACGAACCTGAGAGGAAAACACGATAAGTCGAAAGACCAACTCTACCAGCTGTACTCTGCTATGCTCTACCTCATTGGGTTTCCATTACGCTTTAGTAACTACTCTCTCTGGGCTCTCACTCTCTTTTGGCTCTCACTCTCTTTGGGCTCTCACTCTCTCTGGGCTCTCACTCTCTCTGGGCTCTCACTCTCTCTGGGCTCTCTCACTCTCTCTGGGCTCTCTCTCTCTCTCTGGGCTCTCTCTCTCTCTCTGGGCTCTCTCAGGTCTCACCTCCACTCCCTCCAGCTCCAGAGCGCCCCCTCGGTCCCTTTGTGCTCTCAGGTGTCTGGCCACCTGAGTCAGGGTGTGTAAAGCCTGGGTGAGGTCACAGAGGTTCCGGTCTCTCTGCTCTGGAGGGAGGCGGATCAGTTCGGGAACCTCTGGCTCCTCCCCGTTCAGTAGGGACTGTGCCAGCTCGTAGTGCAGCTGGTACGAGGAGCGTATCAGAGTGCGACCGAACCACACGCACTTCACCTCCAGAGAATCTGCATCCAGCTGCCACAGCACGCTCATGGCATACCTGCAGAAGAGAGACCAGAGAAATCAGAAGCAAAGGCTGATATTTCAAAAACATTTTAGTAGGTAACAACAGGGTCTTGTTCAAAGTAAAAAGTTAAATACGCAGAAGTTTTGGAATAATTATTAATTAGTAAGTAGCCAACCTGTCAACTCCTCCCAACAGAGAGCAGAGGTTTGAGCTGAGCACCTCCGGGAGCATGTCGTATCTGCGGTCCGCCAGGTAGTACGTGGTGGCTCTGAAAGACAACGACAACACAGGTTTAAACATGGTTTAGGCACAGACTGGATATAGATGGACAATGCTCATCCGCAAACTCGCTGATGTTGCTGTTTTTGTATCCTGTTTATAGTACGTGATATAAAACCCTGTTTAGCCACCCAGGCCTACTAGAGAAGAGTAGGGCTCGTAAATGGGGAATACTTTTGAAATAAACATAATTACTACTACTATACACAGCGGGCAGGAGCCATGCTAAGGTGAAGAGAAATAACCTGAAGAGAATAGCAACCAGAGAGACACTAGAGAGAGAGACCAATGAGAGACTAGAGGGACAGACCAGAGAGCCTCCAGTCATATCTGTATCTTGTCCCTCACCGGGCCCGAGCTTCGAGGTCCGTCAATGACCCCTCCTTGACAAAGTGTGTGACATCAGCGATGTGGACCCCCAGCTCCAGAGCTCCGTGCGGCAGCCGCTTCACAGATAGTGTGTCGTCCACGTCCTCACAGCCACGAGGGTCGATGCTAAAAACCAGGTGGCTTTCCCTCAGGTCCCTGCGGGCCTGCACCTGTCCAGGGTCAGGACTCCAGGGCTGCTCAGGGGACACGACCGGCATCTCCTTCAGCTAAGGACCAGACAGATACAAACACAGAATTTGAACAGATTCTAGATTCCAGCAGTGTGACATCACCATAGAGTGAGCCTTAGTGCGGAAGAACCCGATTTAAACAAAAACTGACTTACAGTATATTGAAAAATTAAGTCTACTAGCTCAGTTAGTAGAGCTAGTGGGCAGCACGGTGGCTCTTGCTTCTCAGCAAGAAGGTACTGCGTTCGGATCCACGTCGGAACAGGGCCTTCATGAGTAGAGTTTGCATGTTCTCCCCATACTCCGGTTTCCCCTACCACTAAAAACTTCTGTACCAGTGACCCCGCTCCCACCTCTGTGTGGAGGGAGAGGACAATGCCCACAATTGTAAACCACTTTGTGACTCTGGTCCGTGAAAGGCGGTATATAAAGATTACCGACTTACTTACTAGTAACTGTGTGTGTGTGTGTATGTCTGCTAGTGTGCATGTGTGTTGTCTCACCATGTGTTTGTGTGACTGTGTGTGTTGCACTTAACATGGGGAGGCAGCAAATCAGATTTGTGCAGCTATAATCTGGACCAGTCACAATGTGTCACATGCTTCTACTATGACAATGTTCAAATCCAGGTTTTGCTGCAACAATTGACAGATTGTATCTTCACTCTTTTTAAAGCAATGTGATTATTCATGATTTTAAAGCCATGTGTGTGTGCAACCTGCCTAGCCTCATATACAATCGTTTCCTCCAGTCCCAACATAGCCCACCCCTCTGGATTAAGCCTGATACCATGTTAATATGTGACAGTTTCTAACAGTGTGTTGGCTGCATGTCCGACCTGTGCCTCAGAGAACGCAGACACACTGATGCAGTTCTCGACGAGGATGGTCTGGACCTCGGTCTCCAGCTCACCGGCTCGGCCCAGGATCCTGACGCTGTGGCCATTTGGGTACAATGAAGTACTGTCCCAGGAGTCGATCCGGACCACCACCCTGTGATCCTGAGGAGGACACGGAAACTAACGTTATCAAACCAGAGGCTGCATGCAACTTTACATTGCTAACACAGACTGTATACGGATGGACAATGCTAACCCACTAGCTCAATGAAGCCCAATAGGGAAGAGCCCATGTTTGAGTTTGGCTCCAAATTGCTCTGGCTCCTATGGGCATGCATGTTAAAGTAAACTCCTCTTACCCAGTCTCCGGTTGTGTCACACTTCACAATTTTGGGCTTAAGTCCGCGGTTTAGAGCACTAATCCATGACTGCACGGTGGTGCAATGGTTAGCACTTGTGCTGCACAGCCAGAAGGTCCAATTTCCATCTCCAGCCTTTCTATGTGGAGTTTGCATGTTCTCCCTGCTCCGGTTTCCTCCAGGGTCTCCGATTTCCCCTACCACTAAAAACATGTACAATAGTCCCCCATAACGCCCTCCCTGAACCCGCCACCCGCTCTATGAGGCCAGGACTTCCCTGAAAAAGAAATTCTGGAATCTCAGAGGGACTTTCCTGGTTAAACTAAGGTCAATAAATAATTAATGAATAACTATGAGCCTAATTACAATTGACCATTGAGATGCCGTCATCTACAAAGGAATTACAGGCACGCAGATTTTTATGCCCAAAACGGTCAGTGTGACACAAACGTTTACTGAGATAGAGGATCTTTACTGTAAGTCAATTGGAGCCAGAGCGAGGAAGAGCCAAACTTCACCATGAGCACTTTCTTATTGGGCTTTATTGAGCTAGGGGGTTAGCATTGTCCATCTGTATACACAGTATGTGTGTGACCTGCAGAGTGTCAGCTTGCTGGGTGCTGATGCGGATCTTGGGGATGCGATGGTCCCAGGGCACAGTCAGGATCTTCTGCGAGTTGCGGCTCTGGTTAGGAGTATCTCGAGGAGGAAACGTCACCACGTAGTCTCTCCAATTCCTCTGCAAAATCCCCACCACATGACCTGCAACAACCGGTCACAGACAGAATATTTACAGTTACGGATAGGACACGCCGGGTTCAGTATGAACAGGACCTGCCGGGTGTAACTTGAAGGGGTGTGACTAACAAAACACTCCGACGTTTCCATAACTTTGTACCAATTTACTGTACATACTGTATGTCTCTCTCTTTCTCTCTCTGGTCTCTGTCCCTCTACCTGGTCAATCTCTCTCTAGTCTCTCTCACTTCCTCTCTGGTCTCTGTCTCTATCCCCCTCTGGCCTCTCTCTCAGTCTTGTCGGTTACCAGTGGGCATGGGCTGGCTTCTGGGCGCCTCCGCACTCTTCTCTTCACCCTGGGCTTCAGTCAGAGCTGTGTTTCTCCCTCTCCACTCCCCACGGGGCAGGAGCTCCACCACCACGCTGTCGCCGTGTACGGCACGGTTACGATGCTTTATCCCGAACACCAAGACGTCCCGACTCAAATCTGCAGAAACAAATTATCTACTGTGTACTGTAATTATGACATAATTGTTTTTTTTTTCTGTTTTTATACTTTGTGTTTCCTTGATACAGTGAATTTACAGACTTTGTAGACACAATACAATATTTTTTATACATATGCATGCTACAGTTAATTGTATGCTCTTCACTGTAATGCATCTATATATATTATTTTTGACTTTTAAACACCCATTGTGAAATGAGAATGTTGTCATGTATATATAAAAAAAACAACCTCTTCAAACCTGAATGAGGACACTATTCTTTTGTTTTGGGGCTCAGATCTCTGAAGTCCCCTCACATTAGTCAATTTGAGGTTTTGTGAAAATGTAAGGTGCGTAAGAAATATAACGTAATATTATTATTATTAGTCCGGGTTTCAGGTCTTTGTCCTGAAGTCCTCTCACATTAGTCCTGGTTTCAGGTCTCTGTCCTGAAGTCCTTTCGAAATGGTCCTGGTCCTCCACACTCCTGCAGCACTACACTGTCTCTCTTTTAGTGCATTACCTGTGCTCTTGTTGGAGAATCCCTGTGCGGTCACTAGCGCTTCCTGCTGGGCTCTGTGCTTATTCACACTCAGGATACCCTGAACACAAAATGGTGTCAAACCCAATCACACACACACACACACACACGCACACGCACCTGCACGTATCTTCCGGACTTGATGCCCGCCTCCAGCAGCTCGGGGGGAAGGTGCTCTGTGTACTCTTTCTCCGAGCTCTCATTCTCTCTCTCCAGTGCTGCCTGGGTGATCGAGCTGTACAGTTCATGAGCTGCTTGCACATCCAGCCAAAAGTTATGCAAATATTCCTGAAAAATGCATGAGAAAGTTTCACTGTTACTATCAGGCTCTTTAGACTCTGAGCACAGGGTGACGAGGGGCGGAGGAGACCAGAGAGAGAGAGACTAGAGTGAGACCTGAGAGAGGCCAGAGAGTGAGATCAGAGAGTGAGACCAGAGACAGATAAGATGTATCGTTTGTCTTTATTGATCTCACAATGGATAGATGAACTTGTCACATTTGGCATAAATAGTCTCACTCAGATTGTGTATAAGACATGAAGTATGAAGGTCTCTTGTGACTTCAAGTGACTTATTGTACAGTCTGACAGCAGTGGAGACGAAGGCCCTGCGGCAGTACTCCATCTTGCACTGAGGGTGCCTCAGTCTACTCCTGCCCCGGGCCCAGCACACAGCAGCGTAGTGTATGGCAGAGGCTACAACAGAGAAGGTGTCTTGAGCAGAGGCCTTCTCACTCCGAAGGACCTCAGCCTCCTCAGAAGGTGGAGGCAACTTTGGCCCTTCTTGTACTGGGCGTTGGTGTTATGGGACCAGTCCAGTTTATTGTTAATGTGAACACCCAGGTACTTGAAGCTGTCCACCAGCTCAATGTTCTCCCTCTGGATGTTCAGTGGCGTCCTGAAGTCGATTACCATCTCCTTAGTCTAACCGCTGTCCCTTCTGTATGAATCTGGAGATGTTCTTTAGACCTCTCCACACGTCACGGCGTCTTCCCTGCGCCGGGTCCTGCTCCAGCTTTTTCCCCATAGTCCTTCTTGGCCCTCCTGATCCTCTCATGGAGCTCGTGCTGGATCCTCTTCTGCTCCTCTTTGTCCCCCGAATGGATGGTGTTGGTTGGAGGCTTTTAAGTGCCAGTGTGTTCGCCGTCTCGCTTCCGTCATCACCAGCTTTGGAGTGATTGCAAACTCTGAACATTGTTAAGCGCTTTGGGTGACGTTGGTCTGTAACATGTGCTAAAAATGTGCTAAAACATTACTTACTTACTTACTTCTTGAGGTTCAGGAGCTCAGGGGTCATGGGTGGTTAATGGAGAAAATACCTTCCTAGCCAGTACAGTGTTATGCCAGAGAGAGACCAGACCAGAAAGAGAGACCAGAGACCAGAGAAAGTGGCCAGAGAGAGACTTTTTTAGGTGGATAGAAAAGTGTCGGGTGAGGGTTTTTACAACCTTAAAATATAGAGATGCCACTTCAATGATTTCACTTAATGTTGCTTACTTTTAGAAACACATTACCCCTAAGATAAAAGAAAAGAGATGGGTGACACCAGTGAAGTTGTTCATCTTTATGTGAGTTAGTCTTTAAAAAAAAAAATCTTTCAATGACAAAATGCAGATTAGATTAGAGAGCCTCTCGTCACCCTGTGGGCTAGGGGGGCTAACGCTGTCAAAGAGCTGCTCATTGGAGACTGGAGTTCAGCCTATCAGGGCCTATGCTAATATGAGACAATTATAACGGTACACCATTGTTTCACCACTCTAAGCAATCCAGGCCGCAGCGCTGAAGAAAGCCCATCCACTGATAAATTATGTATTAACACAAACAAAGGAGAGCGCCCTCTGCGAACTTAACACAAAACAAATTTGGTTTAATAAGAAGCTAGTTCACTGTTTTGTCCCAGACCAATTTAGAGCAATCACGCAGAAGACTGTTGAATTTATTTATAGGGTCATGTAGCACACAACCGCAACAACTATTAGAGACTAATTATTAGCACTACTTCCAGAGATGGGGACTAGTTTTGGATATTTGCAACCTGACCTGGTCTCACTCTCTCTGGTCTCACTCTCTCTGGTCCCACTCTCTGGTCCCACTCTCTGGTCCCTCTCTCTGGTCCCTCTCTCTGGTCCCTCTCTCTGGTCCCTCTCTCTGGTCCCTCTCTCTGGTCCCTCTCTCTGGTCC